>MUZH01004015.1:0-35601 GCA_003012965.1 Juglanconis oblonga | reverse complement strand
CTCCCCGCCCGGGCGACGAAACCCAACGGTATTTCCCTTAGAAAGACGTGTTGCTTGAGCCCTCGTTCTTCTTCTGGCCCGGAAGTCGACTGACGAAATATAGAACGTCCTATTCCAAGAATCAACCGTTCTCGAAGTTGTTGAACGATGCCATGGTATTGCCCTTATTCGATGGTGGCAATGTTGGCGTCCGTAGACGCCAGATTGAGAAGATCTTCCAGGGGTTGGATTACCAGCCTTGGGCCGCCACATATGGAGAATGACTATGGTGGAATACTCCGTATAAATTTTAGCACTTCACAATTCCACACCTTTTCAGTACGCAAACAGCTGCTGACATCTGATCATCTGAAGTCTCATTCGATTCTAGGCTGCAAGTCGGCGTACAGTCACGGGCTATGATGGTATAGTCCCACACGTGAATCCCAGCTCATACTGCACTTTCATCAAAGCATCCCAGAACTCGATTGATGTGCACACGGAGGCGTTGCGGTCAGATGCCAAAGCAGAGTAAAGTTCACGGGGATGTCGGTTAGGTATTCGTTTGCTTCGACGTTTGCCTATTAGCCCATACATAGTGCCGAGAATCTCCTAAGCTCTGGCCCAACTTGGGCTACCTAAAGCACGGAGGATCGCATCACTTTTAAGTTACGCTCGGATATCCTACCGCCGAAACTTAGCGATGGATACTTTTTCAACTACACTAGTACGGTGGGCACGGCCCAGGGGCCTCTGGGGCAGCTATAAAGCATCGACTGCCCCTGAGGAGAATATGCAAAAGCGAATTCGCCAGTGCGTGCACTGGTTACAGACATATAGTACGTATATTTTCCCCCACAGCCCCTTCTTTCCCTAGTTATAAACTGCATTCATCATCCTTCTGAATATAATCCTCTGGCACACCGAGATTTGGTAGCTGCGCTATGCATACCTTATTGCGTATAGTAGAAGACCCTACACGCAATGAGGCGTGCAAAGCGTAGCTACCAAATGATGGTGTAGCAAAGGAACATGTTCAGAAGGATGATGGATTCAGTCTATAGCTACCTAGGTAGGGAAAGCAGGGGCAGTCGATCATTTATAGCTAGCCCAGTGGCCGTTAGACCGTGCCTACTATTGTAGTACTATGCTAGGTATTTAGAAAAAGTATTTACTGCTTAATGTTCTGTTATAGGGTTAGCTTTCATCGTCTGCATTTCGTTAAATTTAATAAATGAAACCCTTCATTATTAGTAACAACTTAAAACAACAACCACTTAGATTTATAGATCTACGTGTAAGTAAATTAGCCTGAGATTCATTAGACTTGCGAGGGGTTCTTGGCATTGCCCCCGGGACCTATCGATACAACACTTTACCCAACTCAGGTAGTTGCGATTGCGTCATGCACGATCAGCGACTCTTCACCATCGCCCTTAGACTTTCCTCAATAGCCTCTGTACTCTCGGCTCTGCCCGGAAACAGAAACCCAACTACGCCGCCACCACCACCATGTCTATCCCGGATGCAAATCTCCACCCGGCTGCCACAGGGAGGGCAGCCGAGATCGTTAAGCAGCACGAGAACGCCGAAGCAGATCACATCCTCTACTCCGGCTGGTTCTGCCCCTTCGTACAAAGAGTCTGGATCGTCCTGGAGGAGAAAAAGATTCCCTACCGCTACCAGGAGATCAACCCTTATCACAAGGAGCCTTCCTTTCTTAAGCTGAACCCCCGCGGCCTCGTCCCAACCCTCGGAGTCCCTACGCCCGAGGGAACGCAGCCGCTGATCGAGTCTGGCATCATCTGCGAGTATCTGGACGAGACTTTCCCACAGCGTCCTCTGCTGCCCAAAGACCCCTTTCAGAAGGCCAAGCTCAAGATCTCTGTCGACTACGTCACGAGCCGGATCATCCCTGCGTTCCATCGCTTCCTGCAGCACACGCCCGAGAAGCCCTACAGCATCGAGGAGGCGAGAAAGGAGTTCCTCCAGACGCTTGTCACGTGGATCAAGGATGCTGATCCCGCTGGGCCCTTCTTCGCTGGAAAGGAGCTCAGTCTGCCCGACGTCATCCTCGCGCCGTGGGCTGTGAGGTTCTGGTTGTTCGATCACTTCAAAGAAGGGGGTTTCGGTGCTCCGAAGCCCGGGGAAGGAGGTGAGGATGAGGACTTGTGGGGGAGATGGAGGACGTGGAGCAAAGCCGTGGGGGAGAGGGAGAGTGTTCAGGCGACGCTGAGTGACAGGGAGCAATACCTGCCTATTTATGAGCGGTATGCCACAGACACGGCAATGAGTGAGCTGGCGAAGGCCACCAGGGCTGGAAGAGGTGTACCCTAGAGGTTGAACAGAGTATTTGAAATGAGACAAGGATTGAAAGTCTGTTTGAACATCAGAGGTATCTGAAAGCAAACTGCATCCGATTTCCATAGTACCGCGATGTACCTGAATCCTACCGACCGGCACCCAGTAAAATACGTTAGTAGCTGCCAAGAAGTTATTTCTCGGCTTCTATAAAGTTATGAAGCGGTTTGTGTCCTTTTCCTAAGGCCCAAAGCCAATGACACTGGATACCTGAGTTCGTGAGCTTAGACTGGAGTGAAGACCAAGTGTCGAGGCCAATAGACCTATGATTGCTCACTGTCACTCGCAAAGCCTACTTCAGCGGAATATCTCCCACGTGTAAGAAGCTGAAAAATTTGGAAGGGGAATGGCAACCAACGCACAACTTATGAGCTCGTCGAGCTAGCACAGCTGGTCGAGGTGGAAATGTAAAGGCACGTCGTCATTCTTAGTCCGGAGTTTGACTCGATGTTTGACTGTTTCCAACGACCGCTATGTCTCAGCAGCCCAATTCGCTTTATGGCGTGTCCGAGATATGGGAATAAACAAGCATCTACCAACCGGATTTTGCCAATGACTTCAAGGTTGCCCAGCACAGTTGCATCCGCTGGCTTGCAGGTGATGATGTCCTCAGAAGTGACATAGAATCAGCATCACCCGCCCCGGTCTTCAACTCCCTGGATATCGAGAGTAATCTGATCAATTGTGCCATATCTCACCAGCCTTGCCTTTACATCCGGCACGCTGTTGCTAGATCAATACCAACTCAAATTATTCCACATTAGAAAATAAGAGAGACCGAGTCAATCGAAAGAGGATATCTGGAGCAGACCGCACTAGGAGATTAGGGCCGATAACATTGAAGAGATCATCTGAGGTGAGGTAGATGCCTTCAAGACAACCTTCTGTACTAAGACCTGACCAGTCATTCATCCTCTTCATGTTCAGACCGGGGGTAGAGCTGCGCGCCCTAGTACACAAATTTTCCAATCATCCACACTTTTAAGTCGTGGGCGGAACTCGAACCCCCTGGTCAGAGAAGCCTACGAAAATTCTGGCACGGTACTCCATTCCGACGGAAAATGCGTCTCACCACACGACACCGTGAAGATTGTCGGTTTCACCGGCGGATTTCAACCCGCGAAAATCCTCGATTACTCACCAGTAAGTGAAGCGAGAACCACCAACGACTTGGAGAGATTTATGGGTATGTATTGCAGTATGGATGGAAACGAATTACCCAGAAGCAAGAAAGAGAGACGGGGGGGGGGAGCGACCATTGAACGACCATTGAAAAGGGGTATACGAAGTACAGGCACTTCATGACAAGTCGAGGAAATGAAGAAGTGTCGTTGAAGAGGGGCAGCGGTCGATGCCCTGCTTCTGACCAGTTGCAGGGGTGCTGCATATGGGGTACGAATCCACTTCCAAGTTCCGGGCAAAATTCCAACTGTCCAGGAACACAGCAAATGCCTGCTTTGATGACAGACTGAGAAGCTCTTTCGTCTCGCGCTGAGAACTGTAAACAGGTGGCAAATTACGTAGATATCGAAAATCAGTGCCTCACTCGCTGGGCCTATGACGTTAGTGGAAATCCATTTGAGTGGGTCATCCTCAGCCTTGTGGCAAGGCTGCGGACGCAAGAGGGGCCAGAGTAGCTAGCGATGATGTGGGGTCTCAAATGCACGTGTGTGACTGTGGTCTTTGTGGGATGGAAGTCGCCACCCACCAAAAATAGGCCATTTAAGGCCCGACATGCTCTCCGTGATTCGTATTAGCCCTTTTTGTTAGACAACAGCACCAAATTCGTGATTGTTCAAGTGTTTATTGTGTGCCAGTTTTCGTTCACCTTCCCTCACCTTCCCTCACCGTGGTTGACGGTCGTTCACCATCGTTTACGAGAGTCCGAGTCCATAGCTTCATCCTCCACACCCGACTCCTCGGCGACTGGACCATCACTCTGGGATACGTCGACTCGCCCGGGTCCCTCACAGGCCAAAGCCAAACCCCAAATCAAGGGCCCGGCCGCCACTATTGCTCAGATCGAGGAGCAGGTTCGAGCCCTCCATGGATTGACGGAGACCATCAGGATCAAGGTCGAACTCTAGGCACCGTATCCTCCATGGGTCAAGGTCCACCTCCAGATGTGTGCGGATCGTGTGGGGCGCCAGGAGATGCGCGCCCGTCGGGGCTCTGGCACTACGACCGGAACTCATTGGCAAACTGTTGGCCCTGACAACAGCATTATGTTGGAAATAAATAGAGCGGCTATCTCATGGGACAATGGACTCTAATCTATGTTATATTAACAAATGCAGTATTGCTCTTGGGCAGAGCACGCCATCATTAGACGTGAGCCGTGAAGGTCGCCCATACTAGCTTTCCGGCTCTGCTTAGACTGTTTTCTCATCGTAACTCTTGCTTCTTGTGACCCTCTTGGCTCCCGATATTCGTTTCCCAAGATCCTTTCGTAGCTTACCAAGAGGCTTTCCGGGAGCGGATGGCCCCGCAGTGAACAGGCCTGCAGTGAATGCGCCTGCGGTGAATGCGCCTGCAGTGAATGCACCTGAAGTGAACGTGCCTGCCGTGGATGGTGCTGCCATAGATGATGCTGCTGTAGATAGTGCTGCCATAGATGGGGCTGCCGTAGGTCTGATTGCTTTTGTGACTTTCATAGGCGCTATTTTCCGGTTAACGGGTAGGGTCTTGCTAGCTGGTTGTCCTACCTTGGTCTTTCCTGTAGTGCCTCTATATGCTCCCAGACTGGACGCTGTGGCTGTGAATGACGATACCTTAGATGGCGATGGTGAAGGAGGATGTTGTGGTTTCCATTTCTTGTAAAATTGGTCCTTTGATTTTTGCTCGTGTTAGCATTTCTTGCATCAGGAACGGTCCGAATAGTGCGGTGTAGGTGAAAGGGGGAAGTGGAAGGTTTACAGGCGGTCCGCAACATGGGGAATCACGGGAGAATCGCTGCCGAAATTTTGGAGGCGGGAAATGAAATACCAGCCCCAAGTGAAGGAACTCGTATATGACTTACGTCTAGCAACTTAATACTTTTGTTGGTCCGCTCCACCTCTTGGGTTGACGAGCATTTGGCTAATAGATCCAGTTTCAACATGCGAACGGTGTCAAAAGGTCCGATAAAAATTCTCGCCTGGAAATCTCGAAGTCTCAACACCTCTACCGCGATGATTCCTATCAATTCAACGCGTATCTTGTCTGTTCGTCGCGATTAGGGTCAGTAAGGTGAGGAACAGGCTAGGCGGACGTTTCGAAATAGCGGTGTCCAATATTTGAGTGCCACACTGCTTACCTGGAATCATCTCTCGACCCAGAGGGTCCCAAATGCTACTGTCAAAGCCACCACCCTGATTGTTCTCAAGAAATTTCTCATTAATTCTAAACATCGTGGCTTTCAGAATAGCATACGTTCTCAGTCCGCACGAAAAGTGATCTACCTGTACAGGATACCACAGAGGCTGTGACGCCGTGCATGAAGATGCCCAGGCAAAACCTCTTTTAGCTGTGAAGATACCATGCAACCGAGTCCACATGTAGGTATCAACTCGCTGGTTGCGCTCAGGGTCAGCGATGACAACGTGTTCGATGACGGCGTCGCTCCCATCATTTTGAGCTGGGGTTACGTGCATGATAACTCCGACCCAGTGTGTGCCAATGTTAGCGGGGAACATGGTCCACATGTGGTCTCTGATTCTCCTGAAAAAATGTCGATTATTACCCAGCTGTTTATTGCCCTGTGCAAAGTCGATGGCAGCTTCATCCGGGTCGGGTTCATCGAATCCTTCAAATACCCTGGTAGCTCCGAACTCCGAATCGGCCTCATAGTTGATACCGTTGACGGCCCTGACAACATCTGGTAAGTACCTGACGTGATACTGCATTGCAATATCTATACACCGACCGATGAGAACACCATTACCGCTTTGCTGTGAGGAATTAGAATCATTCAAAGGCTGCATATATGTATGCCTAGAAGGAGAAAACGGCTCACCTGTACCAAATTCAAAGCCTTAATGGCATCAGCAGTTCGCGTGGTAATCGATAGAGAATCTGGGCCATCGCCTGTGATAGCACCATCCTCGTCAAACACTCGTTTGCGTTTGGTGGAGATACCATCAAACGATTTCCCTTCACCTTTCTGGGCGTTTGCTAGGATATGCATGTTTCAGGTATTGACCTACTTTCTGCTCCGTTAGAAATTGTTGGATCTTGGATTTGTTTTCGGGTTAGCAAGGGTAGAATAATTATTGACTGTACAAGTCTTGAATTTCTGAGTAGGATTTGATTTCACGAGGCTTTCCTTAAATACAGAAGATCCGACTCTTCGTGGAGGGGATTGCCCTCTCCTCTCAGCGTGATATGCTTAATTTTATTCCTTTGCCGGTGAAACGTCCTTTTCTTCTTCTTCCTGTTTTGTTCACTGATTGTATTTGTAGACAATCATCTTTCGAACCACTGAAGTGCCTTTATTAGAGAAATGCCTTTCTTCAGGTGACCTCCTTTGTTATCGTCGACAACTGTATTAATTGTTCCCCGAAGACTAGTTACCTTTGAGCCACTGTTGGTTTCCATTCCTTTGGGTTTGATCAAAATGGTGAAACCATCAGAACCTGGGCCCACAGTACGAGGCACCCATGTCTGTTAGGGTTCAATGTAATAAGTCAGGCCCAGAATGGTCAATGGCCGAGTACTGGAGGCGAGGCTTTTAGAAGGGATTGTTCGTCGATATAAGTGAGGCATGACAGGGGTTTCCTTGCTCTACGCAATGTACCTGCATGTACTATGTAGCTACATAGTAGAAGCCTCTCCTGCTGAACTCCACAACCTGTTCAGATGTTTTCAATCTGGGTCACTTCATTCTCACACATTTAATATATGCTTCTGGATCTCTCACTGAATTCCATTTCTGCTGGGAGTTGAAACTCTTACAGTTTGTGCAAGTCATTGCAAGTAGAGGTGGAGGGACTGAGGTTTAGGTACCTCTGTAGGTACCTCTGCCTTGTGGACCCGCTTTTATCCGCTTCTCATGTTCCAAGGCGCGCAGCCTCCGGATTCTTTGTTCCGGCGCCTTTCTACGTCACCTCCAAACCAGGGAGAACCGGAAAACTCAACTCGCACAAGACACGCACAAGAAGAGTCTCTCTTCTCTCGATCATGAATCTCAGCCCATGAGGAAAATGCCCTCCAACACCAGCCTCCTTCTTCTGCTGCTGCTATGCCTCCTTCTCGCGTGTCCCGTCGCGGCCTTTGGCGCAGGCGAGGTCCCGCCCGGCAGCGAGTTCAAAGGCCTCGTCTGGCGCCACGGCGACCTGGCTGAGATCCTCAAGTACCTACCCACCAGCTTCCTGACGGGCTACCGCTTCACCAAGCTGCAGCGCAAGCAGGTCTACTTTGGCAACTGGCTGCGCGACTTCAGCCAGGTCATCGACACCACCTGCCTGGAGGCTGTGCCCGAGCCCGTCCTCCGCGCCATCGTGAGCGTTTTGGCGTTCATGGAGTTCGGGTTTGCCACGGATGAGTTCGACGTCTCGCGAGAGAGGTTGGGATGTTATACCCATGTGGAGCACATTGATAATCCACGAGGGTACGCCGAGAACGCGAAGGACATCGATGAGAGGTTGAGGGGCCCGGTGGATCCGCGGGAGCTGGAGATTGATCACGAGACGGGGATGAAGAATTATGTCGCAAACTCGGGCAAGGGGTGGGACACGGCGGCCGATTACATCAGGGAGCAGCTATCTCTCTGCATCGAGCTGGGGAGGAAGGGTGGTCGGAAGTATCAGTCTGCCGCGAAGAAGGATGCGCTTCGCCATCTGGGCGCGGCTCTGCATACACTGGAGGATTTTTCTGCACACAGCAACTTTACTGAGCTGTGCCTGCAACTGTTGGGCGAGGAGGACGTTTTCACTTTTGTCGGGGGCCAGTGCCGAGTCGAAGTCCCGCATGGGCCACACAAGGGCAAGAAGGTTGCGCCCATCGTGACGGGCACCTTCGGCATGCTGGACATCTTCCACTCTTTGCTGGGCGAGGCGGACGACAAGGCGATTCTGCAGTCCAAGGGCTCGCTTGGTGAGCTGGAAAGCGTAAGTCCCCCTTTGCGCGCTCGCTATGCTCTACGAGGCTGACCTGGTGACGACAGAAGCTCAATTACGGCGGCATGGCTTTTGACCAGCTGTTCCACCTCATCAGGACTGGTATCGAACAAATGAGCAAGATCCAGCCCGACCTTGATCCACTCCTCAATCAGTTGCAGGCGGTTGGGGAAATATTCAAGAAGTATTCCTCCGTTGTGAATGACGGATCGTCGTCGCCGGGATCCGAGAAGAGTGTCGCAGATGCCAACAAATCCGAGAAGAGCGTCACGGATGCCAACGTTCTCTGGCAGGCTATCGAGCCTGTGCTCTACCTTCATGATCGGGTCTCGAAATACCTACAGGAGGGCCAAGAGAGTACGGAGGACTCGATTGAAGACATCTCGCACGGTCAGCTGGGAGAGTACACAAATCAGCTTGTCTTCAAATACCTGGCCACCATGATCGAATCATCCGTCAGAGAGCTCCGGAACGCCGTAAAAGCTGCACGAGATCAAGTCGACCAGGAAGCCGCCAAGGCCGACTCTGCGCTAGTGTATCTGGGTGGGACGGCTTCCGATCCAAGTCATTCGGATCTGTCCAAGGATCACTTCAGCAACATCCTGAACCAGCCCGCGGGCCTCGTTGCAACCATCACTACCAACTGGGTCACGCAAGAAGTCGTCAAATGCTGGGATGACCCCCAGCTTGATGCCAACGTCACCATCCGTGAGATCCTCACCGTCCTCCACCACCCCGCCTTCCCTGAGAAGAAAACGCCCCTTCAGCAGTACATGTTCGAAGCCATCCGGATATGGTGGGAAGCCCACCCCTCTGAAGAAAAGGCCCGCCTCCGACTCAAGCTCACCAAGGACGCTGTCCAGCACCGTCAACATGAAGACCATACGTTGACCCTCAAAGACCTGGAAGGCAGGCATGCCGGCCCCGCGAGCTTCCCCGGCGCGTGGCCTAAGGTGCGGCAGCCGCCGAAGAAGGCCTCCATCATCGCGGCATGGATTAACGAACTGATTGCCGACTTCAACTGGGCTCTTGACGTGGTGTGGAGGGCGTGGAGGGGTGACCCGATGGGTGCGAGCAGGGAGGTCCTACGTGCGAGCGGCAGTCTCGTGCATAACGTGGTGTTGGTGATCGTGGCATTGATTTACCTCGTTGCAAACAGTATTCTGTGGGTGTTCTCGAGATTGCTGTGGCCTTTTGGACGGGGAGGGGATTGAGCAAGAGCACGATGGACCGCATTGGGAGGGCACAGCAGGAGGCATTTGGTAGGCTTATGATATTGAGTCTGTGATTCCACTGGCGACGGCTCCGCCCGAGGAATCTGCCCAAACAACATCAAAACTACTCTTCGATTGTCACCAATACTTTTGGTATCTCGATACCAGGCTCTGCAATCATGCTGAGCTGGAGGATATTCTGCACATGAGCAAAAGGAACATTCGATTGTCATGACAAAGTATGAATCATCTCCCCCCCCCCTCCTCCTTGCCTACCCGCTACTTTGACACTGGAATTTAATCATCATCTATTCAGAACATACACTCCTCCACTTCCTCATCTGGCCTCCTACGAGGTCGTTGCATAGCAGGTGTCCAAAATCGGCAAGCAGACCGCCGTCCCCGCCGCGCTACAGTACGAGTTGATAATGCAAGCCGATCCGCTCCCACAATCCGAATCCTTGGTGCACACCGTCGTCCCGCACCTGCCACACGAGGAACAGATCTGACTGCCGCCGATCGTCCAGTGGCACGCGCTGAACCCGGTCGAGGCATTGGCGTTGCACCCCATGTACGTCGAAGGGAGCGCGTACGAGGACATGTTGTACGCCTGCAGCTGCTCGCCGCAGGTCAGGGCGCCGGTCGGGGTAGCGGACGCGACGGAGGAGGTGCTGCTGCTGGTGGACTCGGCGGAGCTGGTCCCGCTCGCCTGGGTAGAGCTGCTGCTGACCTCCGGCACGGAGGCGGTGGTGCTGACGCTGGAGCTGGTCGAGGCACCGGAGCTAGTCGAGGCACCGGAACTAGTCGCGATGCTGGAGCTGCTTGAGGCACCCGAGCTGGTCGAGGCATCGGAGCTGGTCGAGGCATCGGAGCTAGTTGAGGCACCGGAGCTGGTCGAGGCACCGGAACTAGTCGAGGCACCGGAGCTCAAGGCACTGGAGCTAGTCGCAACGCTGGAGCTGCTCGAAGCACCGGAGCTAGTCGAGGCACCGGAGCTGGTCGAGGCACCGGAGCTACTCGCGACGCTGGAGCTACTCGCGATACTAGAGCCACTGGACTGGGTGAGGCTAGTCCCGTCAGGGATCGATGAGCTCAGGATCGACGACACGAGCGAGCTGAGGCTGGAGGCCTCGGCCGAGTTCGTGATACTGCTCACCGGTACGAACGACGAGCTGACGAAGGACACGGTGGAGATGACGGACGGTGAGACCGAGCTGCTGGAGGAAGGAGACGCGCTGGTGCTCGACACAAAGCTCAAGCTGGTCGAGAGGGCTGAGGACGTCGCCGACGAGGCCTTGCTGGTGGCTCCGGTGCTCGTCAAGGTTCTGAAGGATGGTCAGGAACCGGGCCGCAAGGGGGAGAGGAGGGAGGGCTCGGGACTTACACAGTGGCGGCCTTGACGGTCGTGGTGATAACCGCAGTAGCCTTCGCAACGGCGACGGTCACGGTTGTTTTCCCAGTGGCCGTGGCCGTGGCGGTCGGGGCTGTGTAGCTGGAGGCGAAGCACGAGCAGGCGCTGGAGACGGCCGAAAGGGCTAGGTTGAGACCAGCCAGCTTGGCGAGGGCGGCGAAGTCAATCAAGCTACGGTCCTCGAGCTGGCTACGTTCCGCAACATCACGCTTGGCGTTGACCACGACGGTGGTCGTCCCTGGCGCCGTGACGGTTTTGAAAGAGGTGAGAGTGGCGGAAACGGTACTGCGAGGGATATCAGTTCATGCGCCGGGAGGAGGGACGTTCGTTGGGTGACGGGACCCTTGACTTACACGGTGGGTGTGGCTGTAATAGTAGCAGTTGGCGTCACGGGGCTGATGTTCACTGCGGCTTTGCAGAAGGGCGCCGCGTATACCGGCAGAGACACCATGAGCTTTGCCAGTGCATTATTCGTACAAGTCGTGGCTCGCTGTTCTAAGCAGCTGGCGCCCACGTTGGTGAAGCCCACTAGGAGGGAAATGGCAATAGCCCGGGGGACGTCGGGGTACATCTTGGAGTGAGCGACAATTCTGATAGGAAGAGAATGTAATAAATCTATTGGCGTGAGTGAGAACGAATGACTGATCGACGGCTGTCTGATCTTGACTGAATAGAACGAGTGTATAACGAACGAGTGTGGTGCCTGGACGTATGGGGATCCTCAGGGAGCCTCCCCAGAACGTCGAGAGATCGACGGAGATGGTCTTATTATACCCAAACTGTCGGGTCCAGTTCCATCTCCGTCCCTATTTTTGTCAAGGTCATGTGGGAAATAGGAGGTCTTGGTAGGAGTCCTTGGCCTCCTATTTCCTCTTCTGATGCGGCGAGCCAATGGCCTGAGCCCACCGTGTTTCTGCGTTAGTGAATTGTTCAAATGCTTGAAGACGCTCAGAAGAAGAGAAAAAGAGAGATTTCAGCAAATCAAGTGACGTGATCTAGCCGCAAAGGGTACGGGACTCGTATCTTAGCCTTGTGGCGTGTAGAGCTGAACAATTTAGACCGATTCTGTTGACACAGACTTCGGATGGAGTCGGGATAGACCCTGAGACTAACATCATTCGAAACGACGGGATGAATACCAGACTGCCGGGACTGAGGTCATTGTTTGCAGGTGTGCGAAGCTTGCAGATTCGCCCATTGAATGAATCCGACCCGGCTGGAAGTCTTGTGGACGGACATCCCTCTCGTCCCTCTGTGGAATTTCTAATGCTTCGGGCTCAACAAGAAACCCGTCACCGAAGGAAATCATCGCAGAACTTGGGCAGCATAAGTTAGGGTAATAAACATGGCGCCAAAGGGGAAAATGCTTGCGATTTCTACATGCAAATATGGCCATCAATACTGTGTGGATAGGTCACAGCAAAACGACTGTCTACCCTTATTGCTCTGACAGTTCTCTACATAATGCGAATAACGTATCTTCCGTCCTCGAATCTTTTGCACGATAGATTGTGTGTGTCCGACTGTCGCGGACCGAGGATCTTGGGATCCGAGCTGCCTTGAACGAAGCCGTAACCATAGCCTATACGCTGGAACACTCCCAGCTGACGATCGACGACTTGCAAGAGAATGACACAGGCCCAACCGGGTAAGCCTACCACGTGCCTGGCCGGGAAATAGAAAAGGTCTCCTGACTCGTTCTCAGACTCGAAGTTCTCTTTTTGGACATCCAACAGGACCGTGAATTTGAGCATCTCGCCGTCATCATCCCCAATGAAGTCCAAGTCCAGAGTCGAACTCGATGACCGATCAGATTTGAGCACCAGGCGGCACTGTCCCAGCACAACCCTGAGATCAACGTAACCACCATTCGTGGAGACAGTGGTATCATCTGTCTCGTGGTTGAGATTGACGTCGACCACTTCGAACAACACCTTGCCAGGGCCCCAAAGGGAGCCGGGGCTGACAGGCCCGGTCACCGAGGCCCAGGAGAATGACGGTATGCGATCTCCAAGGGGTCGGGAGGACTGGCTCGCGTCGTCAACCTGCCACACAAGCTGTTCCGCCAGACTGCGCCGCCACATGCCAGCCAGATAGGTGTCATCAGTGAGCTCCATGAACCGTTTTGCGATCCCGGATAGAGCAATGAGCTTGTCATCAGGCCTGGTCAGCCGCGCTCTCGCGTACTGTTCGACAATGGTGCGCCACATATCGCAATAGGCAGATTCCAATCCGTACTCGAAGTCCTCCTTGTGACCTCTGATTATCTTCGCCCTCTCCAGCCAGACATCGGGGTCGAGGCTTTTGAAACCGACCTCTTCCTTGAACATCTTGAGCACGGTTGGCAAGCCATCCGGATACATCTCCGACGCGTTGAGCTCACGACACTCCCAGAAAAGCTGCCGTCGGCCGAAGTGGATGATCCTAGGGGCCAAAAGGCGTTCCTGCAGAACCCACCCGCGGCGGTTCAGCGGGGCTTCAGACACATCCCATTTCCAGGAGCCTAGCTCTGCCACGTCGCAGTCGACAAACGGGACATCTTTTGGTCCGTACTTGGCCAGGGGGAAGGCTGGATCGATGCCAAATCGGACAGGCTCTGTCGTCGACATGCGTTGGTCCCGGTCGCGGAACAGACCCTCCGAGGGTCCGCTGGCGGCCAGTGCTGATATGTTCACGTAGGCGTTGGAGTAAATTTCTTTCATGCGTGGGGCCTCACGATTCCAGTCCGAGAGATCGTCCGCATCCTGGAGGATACAGAGAGAGTCGATCCACAGGTACCGGAGTTTCAGCCTCCGTGTCACCTCGACAGCATCACGAAAGGTCTTTGGGAGGCTCTCCAAGGGAATAGCATCCCGAAAAGCAGTGATTGTGGACTTGAGGAGGCGAAGTGGCTGGGATGATCCCCATGTGTGACTCAGGGTCGCGTAGGGACCGTCCAGCGGTCCATCGTCAGAGGTGACCACTATTCTCACCATTCCTGAAGCTCCAGGCCCTGTCCCACCAGCGTCAACATCAACGAGTCTGGTTGGATGCCACTGGGCGCTGTCTGCTCTGCATTTTGGATGGTGTGCTACGCAATGATTGAGCCACGAGGTCACTGTGGACCAGGCCTCCTGGGAACATGTAGATGCCGAAGTGAATGACGTTGGTGAGATGCTCTCAGGAAGAGTTCCTGGACATTTGCGACCAGTCTCTGTCTTAAAAATTAGCGGGTGTAGCCATCACGGAACATACATTAGCATGAAGAGTCTTTACTTAGAATAGGGCTTCGCGACTGGAGAAGGAACTCCGCTTCCAAGTCTACCCGAGCTTGGGAGGCCCAATCTTCCAGGAATGCGTCCGTGAGAGACAATTCGACTGTGAACAGAGGATAGACGTGGTAGTCAACATTTTCACTCTGGGGAATCCTTTGTATCACCACCATCTTCGTGAGGCCAGCAAGACCGGCTTTGGCTCGGGCAATGAGATTATCGTATTGTCCCGGTTCTTTTGAGGGGCCAGGGCCACCTACGTGCGTCTGCCGAATTCTCATTACAAGACCTGGAAACCCGGGCTCGGTAGCTAGTCTGCTTTCGCTCCACTCTCGTTCGCGATCCTTGAGGGATATCTTTTGGTTTTCATCGAGCCTGTCCCACACCTGGAAACAAAACTGACAAAGCTGCGCGGCCGACGCTTCGAGGCTGGCGACGGTGGGATGATGCTCCAGGCGCAGGTGCTCGGTGCCGCCCGGCCATTCATGGCAGTACACCATACTGCCCTTGTGGGCCTCGAGGGCATCAGTACAGACTTGGCAGATCATCCGGGGCAAGTCGGGCCAGCCAGGGTCGTTATAGAAGTCGGTGAGAAGTATGAAATGGGTGGAGAGCGAGCTTGAGGAGCTGAACTGAGGAGCTGAACTGAGGAGCTTTTCGAGGCTGTCAGCATTATTACGTCCGCAACTCGTTTCCTACGTTTTTCCGCTCCGCAGGCAGCAGTCCTGTATTCACTGTCGTTTTTGTCTGAGACTTTCTCCTTTGTCTGACGGTACTAAGTAAGAGGGACTAGTGCAGGCGTCCGAAAGATGACCAGCCCTTAGAAATTAGCGGTCACGTGTTTCGATGCCTCATAACAGGACGTTTTCACAAGACGAGCCTCTTCCATAAAAAGTCCCCGTTCCCAATAGCAGAATTTTTCTTGGTTGACATAGAACCTGCCAGGCACTTTCAAAGCGCCGGAGAGGTGGTGGGCAAGTTTCACCAGCTCACCCACTCACCCGCGTACATTGTAATAACAATAGCCATGCTATACCTGTCCATTTATGGGTCTATTTACAAGAAAGCCTTCCTCGAGCCACAAAGATTCGAGTCATCCCGGGTACGTGAAACACCTCCCAAAACACGAGACGCAGTCCACTGCTCAAGTGATCACCGTGACCTCAGGAAACGATCCAGCCGGACACGCAACATCGCAAGCACAAGACCCATCCTCAGCAATCTCACCCATACCCGTCGCAGGCTGACCAGGACTTGCCGTGATGGGTTCGCCATCGTCACCATCTTCGCCTTCGCCATCTTCGCCATCCTCGCCCTCGCCATCTTCTCCTTCGCCATCCTCACCTTCGCCATCCTCGCCTTCTTCTTCGCCACCCTCGCCTTCTTCTTCACCACCCTCGCCTTCTTCTTCGCCACCCTCGCCGCCTTCTTCGCCACCCTCGGCGCCGGTGGCGCCGGGGACAGTCCCACCGGGAGGCAGCGCGGTAGATCCAGGCAGACCAATGGCGTTTCCGTTGCCGCCAGGGAATTCGCTCGCGGGAGGGCCCTGGAAGTCCGGGGGCACCACATCCTGCCCTGAGACGTACATGAAGTTGGCGGCGACAGGCCTCTCCAGGTTGGCAGCGGTCACGAACGCATTCAGGTCGAAGCTGGCACGGTTCATGTCGTTGAACTGGGCAAACTCCGGGGGAACGACGAAGCCTTCGGGCTGCATGAACGCGAAGAGCAGGTACCGGTGAGCGGACGAGGTGACTGGCGGGCCCGGAGGAGCGAACGCCACCAGGTTCGGGGTCGAGTTTGTCAGCACGGCCTGCCCTTTCAGAGGACCGAAATCTTGCGCCGCCGTCGTTGCTGACATGTCCGTAGCCATCCAGTGCAGGATGTTCGCTGCGCTCGGCGCATCGGGCGAGGGTGCGTCAGGGTCGACCATGACCAGCACAAGGGGATCACCGCTGTCGGCCAGTTCGGACAGTGTCTCAGAAGCCTTCACATCTAGTGCGACATTGGGCTGTATGCTAGTAACTATGACTGTGTCAACAGGCGAAGACCACACAATAACTCCGTCAACTCTTCCCTGTTCATCGAGACTTACTCTGCTTTCCGAACAGCGCACCAGGCTGGATAACAACGCTATCGCCAGCCACTTGATCGAACGCGACACCCAGTTGTGTACTATTCTGGGCTGTGGGAAGGCCGAATTCTTTGGGAGGAATGGACTGGCCGGAGACAGCAGCGACGGTGGCCATGCCCCAAACGAGCGTGGACTTCATTTTAGCGAGTGGTTTCGGTATCTCGTAGACAAGACCTCAGGACAAAATGATGGGGTTTTCGGCAGCAACAATACAGCGTGCGAACCTCTCACAACAGCTGGCGTGGCCATACGTCTCTTTAAATCGAGGCCAGCATGATTTCAGTTTACACCGGCAGTATGCTGTTACCGAATGATGTGCGGATCGCTGTTGCGGACTGGTTGACGAAACAACCCATGTCTCAGTGGGACACCAAGAGCCGGTGATTTGCTTTCCCGCCGTGCCATCGTCGAAAAGAGGCACCGCCAAGCGTGTTTAGTTCGGAGATCTATAGGGACTACAAGAAACTTCTTTGTCAATCAGCGTCATTCGAGAGTATTTTCTCTGCGAATCAGACGTCAATTCAAGATCGGCTCTGCTCGGGGATCGGGGCCAAGACTGCGGACACACCCTTTCTATAAATGGGCGGTTCAGGGTCATGCGCAGCGACGAAACCATACAAGACCTGAAGCCTCCAGTGAAACGAAACATGTGGCCGTTAACGTTTGTGAATCGAGTAAGAAACAAGTCGTGATGGCCTACCCTTTCCAAGGTTGTCCGCCACGTGGACCAAGACAAAATGAAAGTTCAGGTTCGATCTGACAGACTCTTAGTGTCGCATAGAGTTCAGGTGAACACTGCCGCCTGGACATTGGATCCGATCAGAAGATCAACAAGTGCGGTCTGCAACCCTTCACTCTCCTTGCGTACACCGTGGACCACCCGGCAGCGTCGTCTCTCTGAAATTTGTCATCGACAGCTTCCGAGTCTACATACCTATACTGATACCGTGGGACGAAAAGCCCGACAGGGTCCGTTCCTTGCTTGAATCGACACAAAGTATTCCATGGGTCATTGCGATTGGTCAACCGATACTGGGTTTCTACGCGGTTGCTTGGAGGGTTGGATGCCGGTCTGAGACCGCTTGGTCCTGTCCGAGTTCGACTTCACCTTGGCATTGTGCTAACCCAAAAGAGACGCGTGTCATGGGCGAAGGACTTACTACGTGCCCTATACCACAGTACAGAGTTCAAGCAATACCCACGGGACTCATGGCGGCCTCCCAGCGGCACCCGTCGATCCCCCACCCACACTTACACGTACCTTAGGTAGTAGTTGGTGGCTGAGTTCAATTCACGAATCTCGTGTTGAACCACGAAAAGCAAAAATAGATACCTAACTTTACGACCACCATATAAAATATAGCACAACACCAAGTACTTCTTTTTCTAACTGCACTAGACGGAAGCCACAAGTTGCAATAACGCCTATCCTGATACGGATGCAGCTAATCCCTATGTCTGACGTTTATCGCTGCAGTAGGATTACCATACTTCCGACTAACTATATGTTTTTTTCGATGCTCCATGCGGATAGAGGTGCTGCAGGTTTCTTGTTTAGCGATACTTCCTGTACAGATTGGTAGGTTGGATCACTTGCACGAAGGTATCCATAAACGTTTCGGGTGGGAGACGTGCCTGCGATTATAGGCAAGGGTGCGCGTGGGGATTTATGTGACAGTGATATATATGCATCCGGCGGTACTTGCGTTTCTGCGGTCTCTACGGCTAAAGAGCAGGTACCTCCGGATTTTCGTAAATCAATGTGAGATTCGTGAATCAGTCACCCACTAAGGGTGAGTGAGTTAGCGGTCGGAGGCCGAAGGCTTGGAAAGTATTGGGTAGGGTGGCCAAGTTCTGCTCCTCGCTCATTGGATCGTAATCTCGCTGGAAAGAATTGTTCAAAGATTCTAGGTTGAAATAACACTGCAAATTTGAATTACTTCATAGTTGGTTGTTGGTTGTATTGAACCTTCAACAGAGAACTATCGAACAGGACTGTTCCAGTGAGAGTATCCATGTATTAATATCATATTGCCCAGAGTCGCTGACATCACCGTATTTTTGTCTCACTTTGGGCAGTCCACAACGGACACGCTACGGACCCAATAAGCAAGTCACTCGTGCTTATCACAAATAGCGAGTACACTCTCTAAATCTTTCCAATACATCGACGCAACAAATGAGTGATTGAAGAGGTGTTGTGCCTTGAGGCGAGTTTCTTCTCAGGGCTCGACACACCGCTTCTCATGAATGACATGCTCATCTTGAGCCATCACCAGGTGGAAATAGGAAACGGTATAACCAGCACGAATGCACGGGGCTCGTGACTTTGTAATAAGCGGACGCGGTGTTTGATTCGCTATGTGAATACGCTTTTTATATAGAACCTAGAGATTTTCCCTTTGCTAGGCAAGGGTACCGCTTTACACAGTGAAATGCCCATACCAGACAAAGTACCAAATCCTTTCCGTTCAGCCGACGAACAGATCAAATCCCCTTCGCTGCTCCGACTTCCATGCGACTTTGTAACAAACAGGCTATAAAATCGTATTACGTGATTCAGATTGTCAAAGAGATGCTTCCTATAAAAAGGACTGTCACCTCATGTTTTGATTTTCGAGGCCATTAGTCGCCTTTATTGGAAGAGAGAAATCCACTGGAATAAAGGAAGTGGCAGAAGGACTGGTTCATCAAAGGGAGCACTAGCGAAAGTACTATCGCCACTGGTCATAGCCAGCCTATAGTAACAAAGGAAGGAGAAGGTACCTGTGGGAGGACTGGCGGCTATAATTAGGAAGAGGATTCCCTTATAGACTGATCGATAATAGGCTCTCTATCACTCCTGGATCTTCTAGCCTTGCCGCCTTCCATGGATCGAATGTCTACATTCTCAACCAAAAAAATTGACGAATTGACTCCAGAAATAACAAGAATGGTTCTAACATGATCTAGATGCATTGAATTTATCGCACTGGAACTATGACCCTTCCTCCGGGCACGCTGGCCACCTACGAAGCAATCGGACCTCCCGTAGCTCACGGGGTAGCTGGCTAGGTATCTATCCATAGTGCAGAATCCGGCTTGCGTGAGGTAAGAACGCGTCCTAGTAGGCCACGCGGAGTGTACCATGCTCAGGGACTCTACAGTTGGTTTGGATGTCACCCCAGGTCGGCATCCGGATATGGATGATAGAATGCCCCATTGAGGCAAGCACTATCCTCGTCATGTTGGCGGCGACAACACAATCACGTGCTTACAATTGACACTGTTGCCCTACCCAAGCGTTGACCCCGTGGGCCTTGACGAATGAATCGGAATGATGGTGACATTTAATAAGTCAGATGATTTTGTTTGTATTTTCTCATACCTCGATAGACAAGGCTGTCGCGAGGCATTCCGGCGGAGCCTTGTGAACATAACGAGCCTGCCTCAGCCCAGCGTTTGGGGCGCTTGCTCGTATTGAAGAACAGATGATTACATAGTACATAGAAGCAGACAGAATTGAGAACGACAGGAGCAAGGGATTCAGCGCCATGGAAGTGGACCGGGTATAGCAGAATAGGTTTATAACCCTTCCTTGCGTACGAGTCTGGAGGATGGCTGCTTATTTCTTGCAGATACTTGTGTTCATTTCTTTCTGCTGGACAATATATTGTGTGGTGGTTACGTAGTTCGCGAGTTCATCACTTGGCAATTTTGGTTTTCAACAGCATGTGTCACGAGGTCAGTCAGTGACTGGGAGAGGGAGATATCACAGGAGGATGAAGGGTAACTCCTCAGGGTGGAGCCACTGTACCGTATCGTTCAGGGGCAGGATCGCCATGGTACGCCTCAGCGACCCTTACACCGCTGTTCCAGGACATTGCATAGCATTGGAATCTCTGGAACCACGAGACAGGAGTATCCTCGACAGAGATTAACTCCAATATCAAGTCGATGCCAGCCTCGGTGCGGCCATGGTTCAGCACAGTACAGCTCGCCACTGTAACGGTCAGGAGAAACAGCATCTCAACACACTGCCGATGAAGGGGACATGAATTGTGATTATATCCCGGCGTCTTTTTGTTTTCGGTTGGCTGATAGCTAGACTCCTGCGCTTGAGTGTAGATTGACCTGAACTGACCTGGCTCTTTCTTTTCAAGGTTGCAGCGTGGTGGTTCACAATCATCGCCTCGTGCCAATGAAAATGGTCCTTTCCAACGTGCTGGGCCTTCGCCGTTCACATACTGTAAGTAGCCCCTAATGGTGACATATCAATCTCTCCAGGCAAGCCGAAAGGAAAACTTAGGCGGGGATATCGAATACCCTACATCGTTCCGCATCTAGGCAAGATCATACAGAGGCGTGACAGGGGCCCAAAAAAAAAAGAGAACTTGGCCGAAGGAAACATACCTCGGTAGATTTCATTGAGACCCTGAGTACTGCGCGCGCATTGCAGTTGCGATGTTTAGTTTTGAAGGACTACTCGTCAAGCTTTTCAACAGCACGTCCATTGATACGTCAAATCGACAAAAATTAAGCCCAGGGTAGCATTCAACGTTTGGTTCCCGTTGACATTTGCCGAATCTCGTTGAAATTGTGTGTTCATGCGCCTTGGTGGCCTCGGTCCGAGTGATACAGAGTCAGATAACCTTCCCGCTTCACCAGAATCGAGCAGGTACTTGTGCATAGGTAGCATTCCTACCACTTCAATCGCTGTTCTGATGATGCATAACTCCAGCCACCTTGCTTGAAAACTCGGTGGATTCGCGCCACGTGGTCAAAAACAACATCGTATATCGATACGAGCCGCGCTCGACCGAACAGACGGGAGAAGCAAACCTAGGCAATGTCAATGTTACGCTTAAAATCCTGTTTCGCCTTGTTGTGGATTTGGAGTCTGCTGGTTGGTGTTGACCTTGAACATCGTATTTCCACATCCCGGGGAACGGACGCGGAGGCATTACTAAACGATCCTGACGATGTAACCTCGGCTCCCGCCACGCCTTTGTGGAGCCGCATCTATTATTAGAAATTCAAGAATCTTCGGTCTAGCCTCTGCTACACTAGGTTGTCGGGTGGGCTGATGTAGAGACTACACTAGACCCTCGCGGAATAGCCATTCTTCGTTGATGATTGATTTTCAGAGCGCACTTTTGGCATCAAGCTGCCTAGCTACCTAGCTGCTAGACTTTGGATGACTGAGCTCTCCAAATATGTGAGATGTTTATCCCAAACACGTTATTAGCTGCCGCGTATTAAGGGTTGACAAGGTTGCTGTGGTAGTGCAGCGTGTCCAGTTTTCATTCCAGCCCTCCTGGTTGCCAGGACCTGTGAGCAGGCTTGCCATGCCATGTCACCAGGTCATACCAGCATACGCCGTGGCAAGTGTGGATTGATGGAGTGACATTGAATCGCGACCTCGGAAATCAGGCTACAAGGATCGAGATTCTCATTGTCAAAAGGTTGGGCTGGTATCCATGGATGGCTGGGAGGTTGATGCACCCAGCATCTCCGGATCTCCAGATCCTCAACTGATCGGACACTGCAAATGCTGGGGAAGACTGCCACAGCTGGAAAGCTGCATTTACCACGGATGCCTCGTCAGTTCGCAGATTGTCTTGCGTAAGAACGTGGCGGGTTCCCAAAGCGCAAATCCTACCTAGGCAGACAGACCATATGTAAGCTCGTAAGCTGACGGCTGGACATCGGACGAGCAGGACAGTCAGCCAGCCACGAACAGCCCCCCCTTTAAGCAGGTAGCAGATGACGACAACGGGTCGTCGATCCGGCCCCATGGGCTCCACATCAATCCGGACTTCTGCGGCCCTCGGGCCCAGCAGGCCCAGCTGCTGAGAGGGAGGCTGGGTGGGGCGCACTCTATGATTGGTCCCGGGAAAATGCTTGCCTTGATGCACACAAGGAACACAAGCGGCGCAGTCCTGGCACCACATCAGCACCTCCAGGCTCAGACCGGGCTGGAAGCATCTTGCATCCTCCAAAAACAAGGTCACTTGTGCAAACACGAGTCCGATGCCGTGGGGTCCCCATTATTTAATGTCCGCAAAGCTTCTCGCTGTCACCCCTTCATTTTACCCCCTTCACCTCAACCCGTCAACATAATACATAAATCGTCTTCAGTCTCGCTGCCGACCTTGGTTCAAGTCTTCACGGACCAGCAAACACACCTTCGATACGCTCGCTAATATCCACGAAATTTTGTCCACGCTTCCGCAGTCAAGCTCATCCGCCAACATGTTCTCCTTCAAGCAGCTCGCTCTTCTCGCCGTCCTGGCCGCCTCCCCGATGGCCACCATCGCACAGGGAACTGGCTCAGGCTCTATCGTGACCCGGTCCGGCGCCCCAACCACCTTCGTAACGTCAGCGGCCAGCGGTGTCGTAACTGGTGGCTCTTCGGCCACCGGCGTCGCTGGTGTCAGCGGTGTCTCCAACTCCACCACCACCGCTTCATCATCCAAGTCCAGCAAGACCGCCACCTCGACCTCGGACGATGACAGCAGCTCCACCAGCACCTCGACTTCCAGCTCCAGCTCCAGCTCCAGCTCCTCGGGAGCATCATCCAACAAGATGGGCAGTCTTTCCCTCGTCTTGGGCGTGGGTGCCGCCGTCGCGCTCTTCTAAGCTCAAAAAAAGAGACCCAGGACATGAGGATATGATGGGGAAACTGAGAAGCAACTTCTAGACCATGAATTTTGGGGTGGGATAGATTGCAAAGCATACTGGCTGGCGTTTTGGAATGGGACGACTCGTTGCGGAAAAGCTTCAGTCCAATTGGAACGGAATAACACTTTAATCTCATGGCAGGGAAATGGCGGAGATGACCGCAGACGACGATCATCACGACGCCATTATCTGTAGTAATGGATATTATCTTCACCTCACACATATGTTCTTACGCCGGCGATCCTTTTGACATTTTGACATTTTGCCCCGAGGTGTTGGTGTGGCCACCCTTGTTCCACACAACATTTCCACTGCAGCCATGGCATGGTCCCACCTTGCAACTCGAATATCTTGCCTCCAACGGCCGGCACAAGTAACAGACTTCCGTCCTGATTTCAAACTCCGTTAAGAGTAGACTTTATAAAGTATAGAAACAGTTTTTTAACTACTCTGAAAAAGCGTAGGATCTACCTCTCCTTTCGAGAAACAAAGCCCTGGGTATATATATGCATCTTGCATCGAGGAGGTCCTATATTAAAGGTCCCAGCTCACAGCATCGCTATTCTTCTCGAAAGCGGAAGCAACTATTAGAGGTGGAAAAGAACACCTCGATATTCTGAAGGCTTCTTTAGCAAGACATGAAATTGGAACTAAATAATAGGTATTTAGTAAAGGTAAAGAGATTTGAGGTGCGAGATCTACTGGGTGGGGCTATGCCAGCAGCTGGATGGAACTGCTTTTCCACAAGGGCAACCCGGCCGCAGCATCAAGAAGGCATACTGAACGGTAATCGTCCTGCAGAAGTAGTAGGTTTCGTTCTTGGTGGAACTTCCTAAGTAGGATGGCTCGCCATCCGGTCCAGCTGCTACCTGCAATATATTGACGAGGAGGTTGACCAGGTCCTCGAGGATTGCAGGTCTGTTGCTCTTATCGATTAGGTACTGTTGAAAATGGGTCTTAGCTATTTGAAACTTGGTCTCGAGTTTGTCGGCCATGACAAACTCAGCATGGTTTCCTACTATGTAAATGCATGTGGGCTCACTCAGAGGAGTGTACCCAAGTACCTAAGGATGTGCAGGATGCAGATGAATAGTATTATGAAGAGGTCCACTGAGCAATAAGATGTCCTTTTACTCAGACACATCTTCGCAGACAAGATTCCCAAACACATATGTAACGGACAACTGAAGGGCAGCGTATGATTTACTCGCCGCTGAGTCATCTGGAATATTCAAATAAGACAGCACCCAAGATTACATAGTGCCGTTCAGCGTATGAGAGGGGAAAAAAAAGAAGGAAAAAAAAAAAGAGAAAAAAAAGCCTTAGACTAGAGTCGGTGGATGACAGCAAGCTTATGAGAGCTTCACAAATTACTCGAAACTAGCTTGTGATGCCATCAAAGTCATGATTTCTAATAAGTGTACGGGTATTTGCTTCCTTCATGTCTTGTTCCTGCCGGACGAGATACAAAGATGAGACTCATGATCAATATGCTTTGACTTCAGTATCCTGCTGGCATTATCTTATCGATACCGTAATATGGTTGGTATAACTAAGGGTGAAAAACAGCAGAGTAATCCAATCATAGAAACCAGTCATTAGGCACTAAGGCTGTAATACCTAGCTCTGGCGGTCACAATAATGTAGAAACGAAGTCTAGCATCACTATTCAGAGGGAAGGAGCTATAGCGCCTGGGTGATCAGAACTTGTAAGTCCAGTGGAAAGTCTTTCTCAAGAGCGTGGGGTTGTCGAGCCAGTCTCAGCCACTCCTCTTGCATCAAATGGTGAGGGGATGAAAGACATAGCTATCATTGGGTTTTGTGAAATATCGAGTCTTAGACAGGGAACGACTTGCTCTTTGAGTCTGATGTGTACAACACATATGTCATGTAAGGTACCTAAGTCTGTCTATCTGGGTAGTGCAGGTGGGTTGCGATGCCTATAACTTTGTCAAACAATTCTTAGAATTCTCACAACAGTGTCCTGTATCCCTATTAACCACAGACCTGCCATCCTTTATCAACTTTCAACTGGTTATGAGGAGGGGCATAAGTAACTATACTCGCCGTCCCTGTAGTCCTCAATATAGGCAAAGGCATAAATCACTTCCATCACTCAAAGCACAGGGCTTGCAATTTAGTAGGGAAATCTTCAATGATGTTGTTTTAGTCCTTAGAGTTATAAATTTAGTTAACCTACAAACCTCCAGCTAGATTCCGCTAGGTGGAACAACAAAGTATAATCGACGCCCTACTCTGTATCCAGGTCAGATATATATAACTCTTATCCCCTGTTGATTCGTTAAGCGTAGGGGATCAGGAAATGGATCTCTGTGGACCTGAATCCGGATCTATCATGATCCGCCAACTTCTGGTTGGCTTTCAGGGGAACAATGCCGACTATACTCGACTATACTTAACTATACTCGCCGCCCTCATCACCCCTTCGTCAAGACGTCGTCCTCCTCTTCCCACAGAACAAATTCGACACTGACCAGACTATGATGTCGTTCCGGCAGCTGACAGAAAATCTCAAGCCCAACGAAATTCTCGTGAAGCCTTTGATCACCCCTTCCCGAATCTTTCACAGAGCCTTTGTGGTTTGGTTTCCTGTGCAACTTCCCTCCACCACCATCTCTTCCGAAGGTTTGATCAAGCACCACAAATTCTTCACCAACACTGCTCGCATTGTCTGACCTCTCCCCTCCCTCTTCTTGAGCCAAGGCAACTCATTTGCAACTCTTTACCAGCTCATCCGGAGTCATCTCATTCCGGCTTCAGCCACCTCCTCCCCGGGCAGGACATCTTTTTCTTTGCCTCTTCCTCCCTTTGAGACCACCATGTCTGCTCCCAACATGGCTTCCGACCGTATCGCGTACGATGCTTTGCAGACGTCCATGGCTCGTCAGCGAGTGACCGTCTACGACCTCTACGGCCTGCTGGGTATCTCGTCGCCCAACGCCACCGAGGCTGACATCCGCGAGGCCTATGAGGCCATGGTCAAGAAGTTGCTCCCCGAGCTCCCCGGCAACGCTGTAAGTAATCATTGGTGATCATCATCATTGCTTTCCTCCGTTGCTTCCCTTCATTGGCTTCCTCCATCGCTCTGCTTTATCGCATCTCTTTACCTGCACCAATCTTGGTTACCCGAAGCACCCGGCGTCACAATGCCTCTGCACTCTCGTTACGGAGTCGTTCGCGCTGGCAATGCTTGTCACGCCCTTCAAACTATGTGCCATGCGAAATGCTGCACTCACTCCCATGTTTCCTCGGCCTAGCTTCTGGGGGTCCCACACGGAATGGTGATGCTAATCCCATCCATTCAGGTCATCGCGGCCCACGGCGTCCTGACGAACCCGGCCAAGCGCACCCAGTACGACCGCGACCGCCTCGAGTACCTGTACAACCACTTCTGGAGCGACGAGCGGTTCCCCGCGGCGAGAATCGCCGAGAAAGAGACGTCCCGCGACGAGCAGATCCAGGTCTACGCCACCACCCTCCTCGACCGCGTCAGCGACCCCATCGAGGACAAGAAGGCCAGGATCCAGGCTCGCATCAACCAGATCCGCGCCGACCTCGACGAGTACAACGAGAGGTCGCTCAAGAGCCGGCAGGACTGGGCCACGTCGCAGAACCAGATCCTGCGCATGGGCGGCAACGCCCTGCGCGAGATCGTGGTCTGCGCCGAGGAGGACCTGGGCATGCTCGAGAACGAGCTGGGCCGGCTGGAGGGCATCCTCGCCCCCTGCGACACCGACGGCCCCGTCGGCCGCGTCACCAGCGGCCAGTACGGCAGCGAGATGGGGGCCGTCCAGCTCAAGGCCAAGTTCCCCCTGCTGGCCAACCAGCGTGTGCCGTCCATCCCGCGCTCGCCCACCGTGCCCGTCCACCTGCAGTCTGCGTCCAAGCTCGGCATCCAGGGCGAGGACAGCAGCGGCCGCGGCGACACGTCGTCCGAGGGCCCGAGCGAGACCGTCCTCGAGGGCGCCATCGGCGACCATGTCAAGAACTACCTCGTGGGACCTAGTCCCACCGACATCACCCGTCCTGCCACCTTTGATGCCATCAAGGAGCGCCGCGGCATCGGCAACGTTCTGGCCCGCGCCACGTACCAGAGCATGAACCCCGGGTACTTTGCCACCCTCCCCATGGAGACCGTCGGTCCCAAGAGCGGCCCTCGTGCCCTCGGCCCGTCCAGGAAGTTGCCCAAGATCATGGAGACGTCGAGCCCCTTCGGCATGGATGCGGAGTTTCCCGAGTTTGACCCCAGCTCGCAGGAGAAGAGGAAGCTCCGCGAGCGGTACTCCCTCCCCGCCCCGAACCCGTACAGGCGGGAGCAGATGAGCCAGCCCCTCGCCAACATCGGCGAGGCCCTCGAGGATCCTCCTACCACAGTCGCCAGCGACGAGGTGAGCGCGCGTTCCACGAGCTCCGACGACAACCTCGACGCCATCTTCCCAGCCAAGCGCTCAGATATGGGCCTGGCCGACTACCAGGCGCTGCACGGCCTGCACGAGATCCTGGACGAGGCAGACAAGAAGATGGACAAGGAGTACGAGGACAGCCTCCTCCCCCTCAACAACAACAACAACAACGACACCGAGCGGCCCCCCGCTGCCATCGCCAAGAAGAGGGTCCAGCCCGTCAGCATCGTCATCAACGACTCCCTCAGCATGCCCTCGAACCTCTCCTCGACCCACGCCAACCGGCGCGTCGACGACCACCCCGCCCCGCCCACCTTCGACCGTCCCGTCCGCCCTTTCCAGCGCGGCGAGCCCACGCACATCGGCCGCGGCGTCGCCACCGCCAATTTCAACGCGATGAGGGCGGAGTCGAAGCAGCAGCAGAAACAGCAGCAGCAGCAGCTCGCCCGCCTCGGCCACCACGAGACGGTGCCGCAGCAGCAGGACCGCGGCGGCACTATGCCGCCCTTCCCCCAGCCAGCCGCGGCGGCGGGCCCCCTCGACGTCGGCACCCGTGGCTTCCAGCACTGGGGCTACGGCTTCAACGTGGCGGCCCAGCCTGCCGCCGGCGCCGCCGGCCCCGGCCACCCCAGCCACGGCTGGGGCGGCGTGCCCCTTTCTTTCCCGCCTCCCCCTCCCTGTGTGGGTCCGGTCGCCAGCCGTGAGCTGAACGCCGGCATCAAGGACTTCCAGGAGGCGGTCTGGGACAAGGCCAACCAGGCCCGTGAGGCCAGGGAGCGCGAGGCCAAGCAGCAGGAGGAGCAGGATCAGGCGCAGGCGATGCTCGAGCTACAGCTGCGGGGCATCCATCCCAGCCAGATTCATGGCCTGCAGAGCGGCGTGTCGAGGACTCTGCAGATGAGTGATGTCCAGCAGACCGGCATCCAGAAGGTCAGTGCTAACCAGGCGGGCACCCACAGCGGTGGCATCCAGCACGGCGGTATCCAGCAGGGCGGTGTCCAGCACGGGTTTGTCCAGCACGGTTTTGTCCAGCAGGGCTACGTCCAGCCGAGCAACAGCGGCGTTTCGCCCTTCGGCGCCATCGGCAGCGAGCGCAAGGCCCTCCAGGACAAGAATGCTTCCGGTCGCAACTACAGTGGCCCGGGCACCGGTGGTGCGGCTGCTCCCAAGGGCGGGGATGATCCGTTCATGTAAGTTTCCAGGGCGCGCTCTCTCTCTCGCTCTCTCTCTCTCTTTCTCTTGGCTTGAGCTTGGATCTCAGGCCCTGGGATCATGAAAGTTTTGGAGGGAGGCGGACTTGTTGCTCTGGTTTGGCCTTGCGTGTGTTCCTCTCCTTGGTCTGAGGCAACATGATGGCTATGATGCGTTCGGATGGGGAACAAGATTTTTTTTCTTTCTCTTTTGGCCGGAATGGGTTACTGGAACCTGAAAGAGAATTGGTCAACAAAAAAAACAAAACAAAAAACGAGTGGGAGGCGTTCCAAATGGGATACGCCGATTTCGATGACAGCATAAGCTAAGGGATGGTTCGGAGGACACAGTCCACCACTGGTCACTATCGAACGACTATTCTGCAGATAGGAAATCAGACTACTCACAAATTTATGATAGAAAAACTTCGCTCACACACTCCCGCCCACAGAGATGCACTGTATTATGTAGATACTTTCTCGTGGAGCTATTGGCAGCTAAATAGATCTTCCGCAACGTTAGTATTGCGACTACCCCTAGGCTCCTAAAATTGGGACCATTATATAAATAAACACAACCGAACGTGGCCTAGAATCGATCAGCAATCTGCGCGTACAAAATCTGCCGAGAGGAAATTGTTCTGAGCTCAAAAGTTCCCACCTCATTTTCACATCACCTTCACATTTTCCGTCCGCACACCATTCCACTTTTCGCCGCCCACCAAAACAGCACACATACACAACCAAGACTTCTAAGACTAGAAGATCCAGATGGCCCAACAGATTTCATCGAGAGAAGAGGAAAAAGACAGCACAAACGACACTTGAACAGAACACACAGCCACACGGCAACACACCTCCTCAACCGACACTCCCTGCACCAGGAGCTCAGACACCCCACCCCCCCTAGCAGCACACCGCTACACACATCTCCAGCACAACGCATCCACGCACACGCACGCTCCCCCTCAGCAGCCTCACGCTCACCCTAAATACCTATCCATCCGCCTCTACATCCACATCCACATCCACACCATCCAACTCAACCCCTTCGCCACCGCAGCACTCACCATGGCCACAGCCTTCCTCGCCAGGATCTGGGCCCTGGAGAAAACCGAAGCAGGTGCACCAAAGCCCTGCACGCAGGACACCATGGTGGCCCGAGAAACCACCAGGATCTGCGCCGCCGGCCGTGAGGACGACGTGCACAGACAGCTCGCCCAACTGTCCCGAGACAACAGCGGCGCGCCGTGCAAGAGGTTCGGAGAGAGAGAGACTAGACAGTCTGGTCCTGGCCCGAGTCCGCGGAGGCAGTCGTGGTCGTTGTTTGGGAAGAACGCTGAGGAGAAGGCTGCGGGCTCACCAGAGCCGGTCTGGGACGAAAGGCGCTGCCGCGAAGACGACAGGCAAGCCGTGACCAGCCCAGTGGCAGCTTGTATCGTTATTCAGCAAGTGGAGAACTCGGAGATATCGCGGAGCCGGGCAGACAAGAACGAGAAGAAGCTGGTTGGGTACAAGAGCATGGGCGCCATCAGGGGTTGGGGACCCTGTTCGAGTCTGCAGCGGTCATCATCGACGCACGGGGGAGACGATAGGTCAGCCCTAAGACCGGTACCCGTTCGCTACGCAGCCGAAGTCGAGGACGAAATCGAAGACGAAGATTGGGAGAGGGGGAGATCTAGGGGGAGATCTAGGGAGAAGAAGAGAGCGGTGCCGAGAAAAGAGGATTTGGAGAGGATCATGGATGAGAGGAAGAAGAAAAAACAAGAGAAGCAGCGGGCAAAGATGCAGATGAACCGGCTGATCGCAGCTGGGGCACCATATCGAGAAGTCTCCCGCGGAGTCAAAGTCGCTATCGTGTGGAGAGTCTTCGAGTTGCAACGCCGCGGGAACAAACCCCCCACCGTGGCGGATGGCCCGGTTCGGCGCGCGTGGCGGCCTGGTCCCAGTCCGCTGAGGCTGTCATCGACGCCGGATGATGAAGCCGACTCGGTCTCGACGTCGGAATTTGAAGAGGACGGTGGAAGCACCGGCGCCACCACGCCGGAATTGGACGAGCAGGACATCGGGTTGGGACTGATGATGCGGTATCGGCACCTAAAAGAAGTCAGTGCAAGGCTCCAAAGCAACAGCAATTACGTGCTGGCCCCCTGTATTGATGTGGACGAGGACTTTTGAGGCGGAAACAAGCCCATGAGCCTGCGGTTGGGTCTCTGCATGGTAGGTGGTGTCATTTCCTCATATACAAAACGTCGTGGTATTTTTCTAACGCATCTTCTAGCCTGATCATGTCGCGTATCGTCGTGAATATTTCTCATGGGCAGCGTCATAATGATGGCCCTTCCCAATTCTCTCGTCGTAGCCGACCGAACCACGATTGCTTGTGTGGGAACGAGATCTCCTTTTCTCGCACAAAGCCGCAGTGTTGGAGATGCTGTATGAATCTGTCGACGACGATGTCAGCTTCCATCATGTGAGCTCATCCTTCCCTCGAGTTCGGCAATACTTACCTCTCGTTATCCACCCTCGGTTCCATGCACACACTCATGGTCCTGTTATCCGCACAAAAAATCCAATGCACCAACGCGCTCATCCAGCTCGCTACCCGACCGCGCGCCCAGTCCTCGCCCACAAAAACATGAACGCCTCTATCAAAATCATCCCCGTTGACATATCGCCCCAGCACGTCCTCTTTGACCCAGTATAGCTCGAAATACCCAAAGGGCACGCCGTCCCACATGCCAATAACCGGGAAAGAATGCCGGCTCGCCAGCGCGTTGGTGAGGAAATTCGGCACATATCCGCCCCAAAATTTGGCAACGCGCGGGTTCGACAACCACATCTGCACGAGCACAATGTCACACATGGTGGTCAAATGGCTGCCGGGATGGCTGTTCTTCTCACCCGCCTGCTGCGAGGAGGGCGACACAGGCCCGAGGTACGGCACGGGTCTCGGACTCGACGAGGCGACACGAAACGACAAATACTGCCCGACGCTAGGGATGAACCGCGTGTAAAACACCTCGCCCATGCGAGGGGGTTTCGGTCGCACAGGATGGCGCGTGTTGTTGCTGAAGGTATATTGTAGCGGGGCGGGCGGGTAGTATGTCGGTAGGTGGGAGGACGAGAAGTACGGTCCTATGGGGAAGCTCGGGCTCGCAGCCAAGGTCTGCGGGGGCATGGCTCCAGGGACGTCGGCGGTGAGGTGGAAGATGGGCGATGTGGGCTGATGGTTGGTGTTCTCGAGGTTCCGTGCTCCAACTGGACTGCCTGGGCGCGACGACACGGGCGATGCGGGGTGGGAGCTGGCGCCCTTGTGGGTGGGCTGCAAGGTGAAGAGGAACAGCTGCCCCGGGATCTGCCAGAACATGCTCTGCGAGACGTACATGTTGGCCCACTCTTGGCCCGTGTCGTCTAGCGACGAGCCGACGGCCGAGTCGAGGCTTGCGAGCAGGCCCATGCGCTCGAGTTTGGGGATCAGGTTGCGTCCGCGTAGCACGCCGTCTCTTTTGACGTTGATGCGCCAGTCTCCGCGGGGCCGACCTTCGGAAGCAGTCCAACGCGAGTTGTCGGTGGGAGGTAGCGTCTTGGAGGGGACGGGCTGATGGAAGTACCAGTACAGTGTGACCCAGAGGATCATGGCTATCTGGCGTGTCGGAGAAGCAGGGGCTTTGTAGTCGTCGGAGGAAGGGCTTGACAGGGAGGAGATGTATAAGGTGTCGTTTTGCAGGGTCGGCTTGGTGAAGGAGTGGATGTGAGACGGCTGGACAGGAGAGGGCTCGAGCCTGGGCTTGGAGGAACTAGAATGGGAGAGGGATCTCGAATGCGCCGGTTCGTCGACAGCCATGGCATCGTCGTCGTTCTCGTTGGCGCCGTCCTCGGTTTGGATGACCACAGTCCATCCTATAGGAAAGGGCGAGGAGTGGTGTTTGTTCAGCTCGTGACTCTTGAAGAACAAGCCGCCGAAGACGGGCTGGACCGTGAAGGTCTGCCCGTCTGGCAGGTGAACGGTGGTGGAAGAGGTCATTGTGGTGTGAATATGTCCAGCTCCTCAAGAAAAAGGGTCAGACGGTCCAGGAGCCATGAGAAGGACCCGAACGCTTTATTATGTAGAGGTCCGGGGGCAGGGTCGCCTTTCCATGGGGGTTTCTGTTGGGGCAGGATAGCTTCATATGTTGCCTAACTCGGTGTCAAAGCGGAAGGAGACGACGAGGGGCATCTGCTTATCGGCCGATGGATCCCCTGATGATGACGCTCTTCCGACGCCGGGAGCTGATCCCTGCTGATCTTAGCGCCATGAGCTTGTTCAGCGGGTCCACCCGCCCCGATCACATGGATCCTCCCTCGCGAAATGTGCGAACCAGACTGCTGGCAATGGTCAGCATCTTCACCAGCGAATACCATCTCGAGGGTACGATGAATTGTCTCTCATGGTATTGGATGCCGTTGGATGCCGGGCTACCGGGCTAGCGGGCTAGCGGAATGGCGGGATGGCGGGCTGGCAGCAGTGGTAAAATAGGAGCCCCCGCGGTGGAGTTTTCTGGTGGTTTTTTTTTTTTTTTTAAGAAGAGAGAGAGAGGGGGGAAGGGGGGCTAAGCGGGGTTGGAGAGGAGAAGAATGGTTGCTCGAGATCAGGATGATGAGGAGGTGCTGGGAGGGGTCGGCGATTATAATCATCTAGGTATCCGTATCTCACGGGAGTGGCTACAAGTACAACCCTACCGAAGCCTCTCCTTGAAATCAGCGGTATTCAAAGTCTGGAAAGCCACAGGTAGGTACCAAGCTCTCTACTCGGTCTTATTCAACAGACTTGTCGATCATGCATGGCATAAGGTATGGCAAGCTGGTCCCTTGACGACAAGCTCCTCGAAGTGGACACAATGTCGCGGGACCCATCGCATCCGCCTCGTGACGAGAAGAAGTGGTGAGACCTCGCCAGAAGCGCGCCAGTACCGTGTATATCCATCAGCTCCCTGACCATCCTGAGAACCAAGCGCTGTGTTTTGGCCCGGCAATGCCACTTGGATGCCTCGATAACCATCCAACATCCAGCACACACAAGGGAAAAGCCCGCCTGGAGTTGCTATGATCCAGTGTGGCAGACACCCAGGAGATGCTCATGGTGGTGTGTATGGACCGCCCGTAGAACCCGGGCCGTAAACGTGGCCTTCTTCTCGCGTCAGACCTCGGGAGGACGGTGACAGGGAGGCTTGGAGAGCCAGGTCCTACGCTGGACGCCGATCCTCTCGGTCAGGCATTCAAACAACTCAACCGAGACCTTTTTGGAGCAGGAACAACATGTCAAATCCCTTCAGAAGCACACCGCAGACTAACAAACGCAGTCGCGCCGTGCTGTTCGGGGGAGGAGGGAGAAGCTGTTTGGCGCGGCTGGACAACTTCACAGTGACGAGAACCACGGAGAAGAATAGAAAATACGAGTTCGGAAAGACAGTCCAGCTCAAACCTACAAAACGGCGAAGACACGCGTTCCCCGGACGACTATCCTGAACGCAGACAGCGAACACGCCCGTCCACCGTCGGACTAGAATCTGGGCGGTCCATAATACAGACAACGCCGCGCGCATACGACGTCTTTTGTATAGATGTGCCGCGCCGACGACGGGTCATCCTCACTCACTGTGGACTGGGAGCTGTTCGTGCGCGCGATGGCCGGCGTAGAGTGCACCACGCTCGGCACGGCCGGATCGGCTGTGCCTTTCGAGTGTCGGTATAGATAGAAGAAGGTTGTGTTCCACGAGCCACACACTGTGTGAAAGATTGAATATATTGCATATCGTGGCCATTTGCGGGGGAAGTGGTGAGGCTAGGAGGAGACTGTCGCGAGGCGGTGCGAGAGAAACCATGGAGCGCTCGGGTCACAATTGGACTTAGGTTGATCCTGCGCACGGGAATGATCTGCCTTCGATCCTGTATGCTGTGTGTGATTTAGAGTTTGGCTGCCTCCTGCAAACAGGTCCAAGGAAGAGGGATGTACGGGAGGATACTGCGTAGTGTGATGGTTGGCCTCAGAAGGCACTTGTTGATAAACATGGAACCTAAGAATTATAGTTATAAATAGCTACTCCTTGATTTCACCCATGCCACGTGTCGATCTCATGCATCAATCTCCCTTCCCCTCAATGTGCTATTTAAGGTTCTAGCTGAGAATTGTCAAAAAAGTGGTGATGCAGGATTCTAGAACGCATCAACACACCGCATTGTGACCCATCATGCCGAACAAGGCATAAGAACCTCATTTTGGCAATTAGGCTGCCATATTCCAAGCTGTATGTATCATAGAGTTGCTTCTCTGGCTTGATTCCGGCTTGATGTTCGCAACGCTCATAATGTAATCTGGAAAGAATGTGATATCAAATAAGTGGAATGAGATTATCACTCATGGCATGTTCTAATGGAACCCCTCGCCAGTGAGCGTTGCTTTTGTTTGACTCTTGTCCGGGTGCAATGCGCCGATGATACAATCGTGCTCATTTGGCTTGCGTCCTCACGATCCTCGTCCTGGGACCTTGTACGGCTGAATGTTAAATCAATCACGCGGCCCAGGACCTTATCACTTATATGACGTCCTAGACATAGGACAGGTGTAGGACATCTAATTTCTAAATTGTCAAGGCATGCCTTAGTGGTTGACCCTTCTAACTCAGAGTATCGAAGTACTGACTTGCACTGGCATGATAGAAAGTTCTTGACAATGATGAAGGAGCGTGTTGTCTTTTTTTTGGGGGGGGGGGGCGGGCGTTGACGCAGAGGAAAGAACATCGCAAACGCGATCCGCTTGGTGGCTTGCACCTTCGAAAGAGCTTACCCAGTTGAGCAGGCCATTCGTGGGCGTCTCCCCCCCCCCCCCTCCCCCCACAAAAA
>MUZH01004014.1:0-35555 GCA_003012965.1 Juglanconis oblonga | reverse complement strand
CCTAGGGGATATAACCTACTTCCTAAGGGTGTATATTATAAGGCATTGCTATAAACGGATTATTCGCCTCTCTTAAGACGTATATAACTAGAGATCTCTTAAGGAGATAGGTCTTAATAGTCTAAAACTAGCAACTATGCCGTTTATAGCGGGATTACTTATATAGGCAATGCCTAATAAGGAATAGGCTAGTTAGTCTATAATTCTGAAATATTAGTTAGGCATAAGGCGATTAATATACCCTATAACGGAGTCTTGCCTAGATATCGCCTTCCTAATATCTATAGTATTATAATATAGCTATAACCCTTTAACGGATAACGAAACCCTTCTGAAATACGGCTTTAGATACTTCTTATATACCCGAAACCTTGCCCTCGAAATCGGCGGTATAAATACCCTTTTAAGGGTTCTTTAGGATGATAATAACTTCTCTTTCGCTATTACCGATAGTCCTAGGCTGCCTATTATAGCTTAGGTAGACTTTAACTAGAAAGGAGACTATAGTATTAGCTATTTAACCTACGGTATTATTATATAAATAGGGGATAGTACTCTTATCTAGCAGTCGAAACGCATTAATCGTATAATAAAATTAATAACTAAAGCCGAGTATTATAGTATCGGAAAGGGCGTTTAAATACTCCTCTAAGTAAGGAACCTCCTATAGGAGCTAAAGGTTCTAGCTAACTTTACTATAAACTATAATAATTAGGGTATAGTTAAGCTAACGAAAAACCCTAAATTCTACTAATAGATAGGCTATATCCCCCTAGACGAGTATTTCGTAAGAGACGAGTTCTCCTTAGGGCGCGTTTAGATCTATTAGGTGCTAACCGACGAATAGCTAGCTAATAGGCTTACGAAACCCCTTAGCCCTTAGAAATATAAATAGATAATAAGGAGGATAAGGCTAGCTGAAGCTAGCGCGTAAAGAAATAGCGTTATAACCCTTAGCACTCGATTAACGAAGTATCCGACGGATCTAACTACTAGCCTCGCGGGTCTGAAGAAGCTATAATAATTATAAACGGTTTGTTTTTATACGGGACTGATTTCCTTTTATATAATAGAACTCTAAGGGATAGATTATGCCTTCCTAATTAGGTAAAGCGTTAGAGACCTATTGGCTCGAGGGGGTATATTAAACTATCGAGATAACAGCCCTCTAAAACCCTCTAAATTACTCCCTTACGCCTAGCCACTCCGTACGGAGTATTAGCGGCTATACTAGAGTTTGGGGCTTAAAGTGAATCAGTAGGAGGTTTCTGATAAGAAAGAAGGGACGGAACAAATGTCTATATATTCCAGTCAGTAGCCTTCTCTCTGTACTTCGAGAGAGGAATGAATAAACCGGTTCAACCACACTCTTTCACACAACACATACCAGGCCATACTCTCCATCGCAAATTTCAGATCGAACAAGCTAGGATCAGATATGCCCAATCTAAAAATAATGTTAGGTGTTGATGAGAGGTATATAAAGGCCTGGTCTCTGAGGTCGAACTTTGTCATAGCAGAAGGTTTTACAAATGAGAGCCACAGCCATTCTACATGAGTTGGCTTTGATTCTGACTACATATAATTTACGTCTTGTACTTATTAAGGTGCTGTAAAAGCCCGGTGTCCCCGGGATTATAAAAGTGACTCTGATGATGATGACTAGGTATGCAACGATGAAATTCGCTATGTGCACCTGAGTGATGAAGGAGGGCGAGTTGTCTGCAAATCATCAGCAATTTTATACGTTGCTCTGTGTTGAAGAGTTTTGGCATTTGCACATTGAAGTAAAAGTCCACTCTCTGGGATTGGTTTCATAATACTAGTAGTTAGTACCTGATCTAGGACAAGCTACCAGTTGGGACCGAGGGACGATGTTTGGCGCACTTCAAAGTTGCCAAGAGTGTTTGATGTCCACTGCTACTAAGACAAGTGAACAATGGTGTCATCGAACCTGCAAGTCACTGCCAGTACCGTGGACCCTCTTTTCGCAATGAACGGCCGTATATCCAGGAGGACATATAACAGATCTGGTTGCTGACACGCATGGCTGAGATGAGAACAGTGAGACCACCGCTACCGAGCAACAAGCAAAGTCACGATAGTTGGTGTTCATCAGACGTGGCGGAAAGACACTGACCGCATGCATCACTGCTGTGAGGACAAATCATGGGATAGAATGGAGATTACCTAATAGAGCTTACAGAGCCTCTCAATGTGTCTTTTGAAACCTCTGAGAGGTCTGGTCAGTTTTGTAGGAGGAAGGACCTTGAAGTCCTGGGTCACTAGTGAAAGGCTAAATGTAGATGGCCTTGACCCGGGCATACGTACTGAGTGAGGTCCAGCAAGCAGAACCACTGAAGAGCGTTGGGGGTAGGGAGAAGGAGGGACAGTGAAGGAAAAGAGGCCAAAAACAAAAGAAGAAAAAAACCCCCAAAAAACCAAAAACAAAGGAAGAGCTCAGAGAGACTCGAACTCAGAACCACGGAGATTTGTTCCAAACAGTACGAGGAACATTGCAGACGACCAAGAGTGCAGCGCCCATTCGGCAACGCTCGCCGGTGAGATGCCCACTAAAGCCCCGAAGTTGAGGTGGGCGTAGTCATCGCTCATGACTCCTACGAAACCAGATCTCAAACCAACGCCCTAACCAGTTGAGCCAAATCTCCGGGAAAATGTGTTGTCTGGTACTCTGATCCGAATCAATCATGTAGCAAGGGGTTTTGGGCTGAGGTGTGGGGGGTGAGGCCAACCACCGAGCCATGACAATAGCGACTGGGCTAACCAAATGCCGAGGTTGTTCCATGGCAGGATTGTCTCAGACGCCAGACGCCAGTGACTTCGAGTGACTTCGAAGTCAGCATGCTTGCTGAGAAGCGAGCATATCTGAGATCCCAAGGGGCCTTCTTCTTTTCGGCCCTTAGTACCTAACCACGGAGCAGATGTTGGGGACTTCGGTCAAACATTCGAACGCCGAGCATGAAAACATTACTACTGCTTCGGAGACTAGAATCTCAAAGCCTTGACCCATATGGTAACCCGTCCAGATCTAAATCTACCACAACCCTCCCCAGCGTCTGTGTCCCCCGGGAGACCATCTCAGGCCGCGCAGGCTCCTCCTTCATCACCTGCGTCACCGCACGACTCCTCTCCCTAATCGACCTGTTCCATGATGACTTGGAAGTACTTGTCGACCTCTGCGTCGAGGACCCCGTATTCTGAGTCGCTGGCGTACCTGTTCCGTTGATGGTCGTGACGGACATGCTGTTCACGTCCAGATCCACCGGCCACTTGTACCACATTGCCGTGGGTTTCGGCATGGGCAGCTCATCGGTCTCGTCTCCGTCCGAGTGTTTACAGTTAAACTGCTCGTGACACTGCTGTACGGGTAGCAGTTGCTCCTGTCGGACAAGCCTCCACCTCGGCAGCGATCTGACTCTCTTGAGGTTGCTGGTGACGGTGTGTCCGACTTTTCGGAGGAGTGGTGCCAAGGCCATGGTTGAGACGACCATGACGGAGATAGATGTCTCGGTGGTCGTCCAGACGGCTGTTGGTTGATGTCAACTCAGTATTTACTGCCAGACGTGTAGTCCGTTCGAAAGGCGCTCGGAGCTCACCAAGTGATATATCGTTTACTAAGAAAAGCATGTACATGAACCTGACAGTGGTGACGATGATGGTCACCATGCCGAGGGAGAATATGAGCGCGAGGCCGAGCTTGTCTCGAAAGTGGGTGAAACGCAGGCTCTTCAGGATGGAGAACGGGAAGATTAATACTGCATAGAGTGGCTGTCAACGGATGTGAACTTTTGACTAGGCTGTCTGTCTGTCAGTCATGAGCAAGACCCACGTAGTAACTCGCCCAAGATATTGAGCGTCCAGGTCAATTTCTGCAGGTGCCCGTTGGTGAATGAAGAGCATTTCTGAGTATTTAACCTGGCAGACAGGTAGGTACACATCAGTCCAACCGCACAACAACACAAGAGAAAATAGGTAAGTTGCTTGCTTGCTTACCAGTTGATAGAGGGATGTGCTCCACACCAGAACGTCGTCGCAGAGGTGGCAGCCAAGCAGGCCAGGATCAGGTAAATCGAAATACCACCCAAGAAGAACCTCAGCCTATGGCTAGTCTTCGGTACCATCATCTCGTACGACAACACTAGGCTTAGCTTGGGAAGATAGAGCCCAGTGTCAAAGAGGAACTTTTCCGCGAAGCGGATCTATACGTCGACCAACGCCTGTCAGCCAGCCAGCCCATTTGAGAGACAAAGCAAGCACTTGCGGCCACGCCCACTCAAAAAAAAGAAAGACAAATAAAAGAAGCGTACCTTTCCTAGATACTCGCTCGGGTCATCGAAGTCCTGCAGCGCGCCTAGCTTGAACACAAGCGTATCGCACGCCGACGACCCGAACGCGCACCCCACCCCGGCGACCAGCAGTAGGTCTGAGACCCAGAGGCTGCGGCCGTGATACTGGTACTGGCGCAGAGTGAGGCGCACCCAGAACCGCGCCAAGACGAAGGCGAGGGCCACGGCGGAGCAGAGCCATTCTAGCGTCTAAAGTCCCAAGTGATCAGTGTCTGAACATGCCCAAAAAGGTTTATGATAGGCGTGTTTGGGTATGTGCTGGACAAACTCACGATGGTCTCAACGGGCGTGAGCATTGTCGTTCAGCCGAACTAGCCGTCCACGCACGTATGCAATTACTGCTGACTTGGGCCGCACCTCACCAGCATCCTGAAACACAAACCTTGGTATCGGCGTACGGCGTACGGCGACGAACGAGTGTCGCCTGGACAGTTTAGGTCGTCAATCGCACCAACTCACAGAGCGCAAAGCAAATCTAGTTCAAGGCAGAAATGGGAAAGAAGTTCAAATCCCGAGCTGCGAGATGGAAAAGTTTCGTCCCAGCCTTACCTAGTTACTCGGGCATACGGAAAGTGGACTCGCGAGGAAAAAAGCATTACCCGGTGAGGCTCACTGACATTGACATGACAGATCCGAAATATGAAAAAGCTCGAGCGTTAAGTTTCAGGGTCGGGCGATTGCTGTGTTGATTGGACCACGTGAAACAAAGTTCCGGGAGAAGTTACTGGGCCCAGAGTCGAGAGCATATAGCGCGTGTCTGCTGGACTTGTCGACGTACCTGCATGACTATCGACAACGGACGTCAACCTTGACATGACTCGGAATCGTGGAAAACATCCGATTCTCCCATGCGATTCCCGCATCGGAACGGGGATGATGGAAGACTGTTGGCGGATCCACGAGTTTTTCTGGTGTTGATAGCGGCGACGGTTGAGGTCCCGCTCGACACAAAATTGCCGGAGATCTACCGTTGAGCAGGCATTCTCCCAATCTTGCCATGATTCTCTGCAGACACACCAGGTAGGAGTCTGTTCCTAAAAGTCTTATGAACCCAGCCCGTGCAATCCTCCGACACGCGCACCGAAAAGGACCGGCTCCCAAAGTAAACCGGATTTGGGCGCAGAATTCCTCTTGCCCCTCGAATGAAACAGAATTAGTGAGTGTGGAAGCCAATGACAGAAACGACGTCTTCCAAGCTTGGTTACCGTACCATAAAAGTAGACCTTGCGGCATGCTGTACTACTCACGAAGCCTTCACGGAAAAGCCATATACGATAAGAACCGTCTTCCTCATGGCACAAGAAGAGCCTCCATTTTTGCAGGATGGCAAACTGCGCATGCTCGCCTAGTGTCGAGTCAACCGGCGAGATAGGGTCCATATCAACATCGGCGGCGGCGGGGATCTTCGACACACCCGGCGAGGGTGTTGCCGCCACGGCAGTAACTCTTTTCAGTGGCAAAGTCTGTCGTCACAACACCAGCGCCACCTCCCGTGTGTCGTCGACATCGAACGAGTTCTCGGGTTTCCCATGCCGGCACTCCCCATCGCGATCCTCATCTCTCACATCAAGAACCCAGCCGGCATGGTCGTACCAGCTCTCTCCTCCAAGAACTCAGGGGCTTGTCGGTCATCGTATCTTCGGTTTGTGAACACCCTCCATGAGAACAAGAGCGTCGTGAAGTTGAGGGACCGGCACGCTAGCCGCAACAACACTCACAGAAGCTTCGGCACTGCGCGGTGTCAGCCTCGGCCTCAAGAGAGCTTCGGTACTGGATAGAGGACTCACACTGTCCAGAGGCTGGTGTCTGCAGCATGTTCTGCGGAGAGCATGCCATAGAGGCATCAGCCTGGTCCTCTCACAACGACCCGCGCCTACTCACAGAGTAAATCTGGTTTGCCCAACATGCTGCGATACGCCGTCTTCAGGGCGGCTGTTGCGGTCGGACTGACGGATGTCCAGAGAATAGCGGATCATTTCGTGGACTGTGAGATACTCACCGCGCAGTAAACTATTACCCGATTACCCCGGGGCGACCGAGTATCCTGCAGAAATACACCTTCGTCGAGGCGAGATGGACGGCGACGACTGCCGAGGCGCGGAGGCTTGTGAAAAACACCCCACCCATTCTCAGCGTCAGCAAAGAGCTGGCATCTGCGTCATAGAGCTACGGCTCTCACACAGCACGGAGAGGAGATACCGCGACGTGGAATCGGCAAGTGGAGACAAACGCACGGGGACCCGGAGAGAGGAAGAACCCGCCTTTCTGAGGGCTGGGCCTTGGCGACTCAGGCCGTGGACGCGGTGCCTCTTGCTGCCCCGAAGTCCCTCCGCATCGGCTCTTGAGATCGTTTTGGGTGCATGAGATTCTCGTGGTGTGTAAGGTTTTTTTTTAATGTTTTTTCCCCAAGGTTTGTGCGGTGGCCAACTCGCCCGAGGCAGCCGCGCTGCTTGGCAGCCTTTGGACGAGAGTGTAAAGGGTCCAACGAACCTCCCTTCAGGCACGATAGAAACGTTCTCGAAGCCCATCATGCTGATGATCTGTCACATATCATCACACAGCGCTTGGGCTTCTCTCCAGCATCCATCAAAAAAAATCAAAAAATCACTAACCCCAGTCCTCAAAGGCGAGGATACAGTCCATTTTGGATGTCAGCAAAAGAAATCATGATCGTAAAGCCTGGAACTGGTCATGCTGGTGGAGCAGTTCACCACACGGCAAACCTACGCCATTGGACCGGTCTGTTCTGCAAGCTCTTGTTGGCCATGACGAGTCGAGGGCAATGTCTTGTCCCGGGTCCACGGAAAGTGGTTAGCTACCGAGCAGGAAACTTGCCCTCGCTGGCCACCATGCCCACCATGGCGGAGAAGGTCTCGGAGGGGGGGGGGGAAGGAGTAAAAACAGGTAAAGGGATGGTCACGTTGCGCCGTCCACTAAGATGTAGTCGATAGCTGTGGCTGCTCGACAGGAAAGACGAGGTCAACGTCAAAGTGAAGCTCACGGCATCTGAGATGGTGAAGGGGTCAGAGGCGTGCCCAGCGACCAGAGAGGGTGTCGCGGGTGAAGAGAACGGGCAAAACAGTGAGCAGGTCGCTGCCGGTCTCCCCCATGTGATGTTTTGACGCCTTCCCGCGACAGAGCATGGTGGGAATCTCACAACCTAGGTTATCTATCAGTAATGTGTGATATACATCGAAAGGACAGAACGCGCCTCGTCACCGGTGAGAAACCCCTGGCTCGACTAAATAGACGAGGACAAGCAGCAGATTGACGCTGTTTGGCACACTGGGGGGAGGGAAGGGAGGATTATGTCATCTGGGGCGCCTGGACGAGCCGAGGCACCGCACCGGACTCGCGTAAAGGCCGGACCCCCTATCTCCGGGACTAATGCGTGCTGTGGTACTGTGGTACTTGGTACTTGGTACTGCAGCACGGCAGGAGGTTTGCCTCGATCGAATTGACTTTTCTGCAGGGAAGACTTCTTCCCAGAGAGACAGATTAAATGGACTTCGTCATGAGGATGCGCACATGCTCTAATTGAGGCACCGCGCACATTATGCCAAGAAGAAAGAAATCCCGAAGTGAGAAACGGGACCGGTGGGACCGGTGACGATCACTGCCACAGATTCGCACACTCGGGGCCCAGATCCTCAGATCTCTGCTCTACCTATCATTGATCAACCATCTGGACTTCAGACGATCTCACAAGAAGACAGACAGACGGACTTGGTGGGCACTTGCAACCGTACCGAGAGCCAATCGGCGTGATGGAGACTTCCTAGGAATATCATCGTGTGAGGCTGACGATGCTGACTCTCTATTTGTATCCAGTTGCAGGCATTGCAGGCATTGCAGGCGGTGCAGGCGGTGCAGGCGGTGCAGGCGGTGCAGACGGTGCAGCATGAAGAACCGCTGTGCCTGGGTTGTCCCTAGCACATTCGTCATTGACCCTCAGTGACGAAACAGCGGGGACCCTGGGCCAAAATTGGATGTGTCTCGTCTTGGCATCATCGTCGTCTGGATGTGCTCTGTTGCTGGCTGCTGGCTGCTGGCTGCTGCTGCAGTAGCCGTGCCGTGGGATTCAAGAAATGTACCGCTCAGGAGGCGATATCATCATGTACCAAAGCCGCAAGAGGATTGCAGAATGTGCCACGCTGGTGTAACCTCGACGTGCATAAGCTGCGGTAAGCAGCAACCTCCCTCAGCAGGCACAGCTCGGGTGTTTGGGTTCGATCGTCTGTGCCCCTGACCCGCCTCCACCATGTTGCATCCAACCACCGGCGACCTCGAGCAGGAACAGCCAGCCTCGCCTGAGGATTGCAAGCCTCTGTCGGCGCTTTTCGGTTGGTCGGGCTATGCGACCAGGTGTGCGTACCACAGTACTATGCTCCAGTACGATGCGCTCGGCCGGAAGGATTCCTGACCGCAGATTAGAGAAGCCAAAGAGCAGACCCCTTTTCGCGGTCGATTTGCAGCGTGTGGATGGTTATTTCGGTCTTGGGGCGGGGGGGGATGCATGTTGTATTATTTGTCGAACAATTTGTATTATTTGTCGAACAATTATTTTGGGGGGGGGGGGACTGGAATGCAAGGGAGAGGTGCCAAGGTAATCCAAGACTGAGCCGTGTGGGCCGGGTCGAGTATGGGACGGACACCATTGCACGCCCTGCAGGGCTCTCTCATGTGCATTGCCGTCCGAAGGTGAACGGCTATTGTGTAATCAATGGCATCCCAGGTCAGGATTAGTGCCCGAGATCTCGCAAAGATCCGAGTAGGAGGGGGGGGGCAACAAGACATGATTGTCGAATCTCGAATGTGGAAATCTCGCGATCGAGAGTGTCTCGTCGTCGTCGCCGCCACAGCGCGGACAAAAGGCTGCGGCGCTACCGTGTTCCAATCCTTGTGCCGGCCTACCTAAATAAACCCCAACAGTTGGCGGCGGTACATACCATGGCAACACGGTACTAGCACTATGTAGTACCACAGCAGCCTCATCAACTCTCGGACCCCATCGGGACGCGACGCACTTTACGACAGACCGATCGGCAGGGAAGCGGGTTCCCACGTTCCATTCGAAGGATCCATTACTTCAATCCGGCTCCGTGGACCTGTGTGGCGCGTGCGTTTCGCGGCCAGGGTCGCGGCCAGGGGTTCCATTTTCGGATTCCCAGATCTCGACCGTCGTCGACCGGATTCTGGGTGGCCCGTCATATGGATGAAGGGAGCGGGTGGGGAAGGAGCCTGGGGGCCAGGTTGCGTTTTTCGTGGTCCCTGGACGTTGGAATTGGCAGCGAGGAGGCACCCCTATTTCCTCCATCTCCACCCTCCCTTTCTTCAACCAATCTTCAGCCAATGCTGGAGGTCGGGCCAAGGTGGCATCTGGCTCTGGCAAGGGGGATCTCGGCACCGATGAGGATCGGCCTCGGATCTCCATCGTCCTGACTGGAAGACGCTCACGACGGTTCTGATTCTGATACCTATGTAGGGTACGTGCATGCAGTAGCTCGCAGCGAGACAGACGGTGTAACGGCGACGGTTGCCACCGCACAACGAGTAAGCGCCAGTAAGGGTGGCAGCCTGGGGACGATGGCGCCGGTCTCAACGAGCAGCAACGGTGTCGAGGCGGCGTCGTTGTGGGGGAACATGGACTCGGACACCCACCTATCTTTGATGAGCATTGAATGCTTGTGTGTGTGTATTTCCGTAAGCCCGTGGCTGAGCCACCACAAAGGAGAAGGGAAGTTGACCGCACTGACATGATGTGATACAAGGGCCATGCTATTCGTGTCCACTATAAGCGCAGTGATGGGTGATGGACCTGTGTCCAAGTTTGGACGCCAGCCCTATTTCGTGCGAAATGCGAACTGCCCAGGTGGAAGAGGATGTTCCGGGTACGTACGCAGCACCGTGGTGTCCTGTACCACCCTGGAAGCGAGAGCAGCTTGTCACCGTAGTATGCGAACTTTGGCATTCTTCCGCCAAGCGGTGGCTTGCTTACTATCGGCACCATCAGCACCATCAGCAGGTGCATCACTACCTCGTATCTTGGGCTGAAACTTGTTGTCACTTGCTGTCACTTTGTTGTCCGAATTCTCCATTCCAGGTCACCTCTGCTGGATGCTAATTGCAGGGTTGTCAGCTTACGATTCCACGCAGTAGTGTAGTGAGTGCCGTGGTGCGGAGTACTCTTTAAGGTTAGCCTGATCCCTTCCCTTGGGTTGTGGTTTTAGGTACCTGAGGTCAACTTGTTTCTTTCTCTCCTTTCTCCTCACCCCTCGAGGCCTCGAAGCCCTTTCTGGCCCCCCCCTTGCGTCCTGCGAATCCAATCCCATGCAGACTCTACACAAATTTATTAGTGCATTCCATATCTACGACTAGAGAGTTCTGGTGGTGTTACTCTGGAGCCAGAGCAGGCGAAGAATCAAAGAAAAAAAAAAAAATCACTTTCTGCCGGGCACAGCCGGTCCACTCATCGTCCCGCCGGGCTGCCGGGGTCTGTGACTGCAGCAGAGATGGAAGGCCAATCCCCGTCACCCCCCCCCCTTCAAAGTGACAAGCCCTTAGCATCCCTTCAGCAAACCCCTATCCCTGCTGCCCCGGCAAGCTCGGGGAGTGTGCAGTACCTATACTCCGTAGGGTGCTTGGTCAGCGGCAAAGCAGCAAGGCAAAGGAAGGTTTCCTTTCACCTAGTCCTGTGCCGTGCATTTCCAGTGCAGTGCAGTGCAGTGCAGGCTAGCCTGTCCTCGAGCTGCGGCGCAATCGCAATTACTGTGTCTGGTGTGTCTGGTACTGCAACCAACCCTCCAGCTCCCTGCATCTCTACCTCGCCGTCGTTTATTCCCGTGTCCCTTCCCTTTTCTCCCTCCCATCCCATCCCACTCCTGACCGAGACCTCCTGTGGAATTTCCCCTCGACGCCCTCGCTCCCTTCGCTCTTGGCCCTCGACGACTCCTGCGCTCACTCTCCGCACTATCCATCCAATTCTCCGCAGCCTGCCAGCTTCTCGGCGCGCTCGTTACTCGTCCTCGCTACGGCTCCCGCACCTCAACTCTAACTCGAACCCTGAGACGCAGGCCGACGGTCAATTCCTGCGGCTGAACCTGAACCCTTCATGCTCCGGACGCTGCCCTGATCGCCCTGCCAAGCCCTCTGCGACCCCAACCTCGTTTCCCACGCGCCCATATTTTTCTTCGCGAACACTATCATTCAAGCTGGAATCCTGCAGCGCACTCAGTCAAGTGCAGGCGGACGCACATCGACGCCAACGAGGCCCAGCCTGGCGAGCATTCAGGGACGACCGGGCTAGGCCCGTAACATCCTCGCAATGACGCCGTCCACCCCCAACGGCACGGGTGACGGCACCGCCAGCAGTGGGAGCAACAGCCCGGACAAGAGGAGGATAGACCAGACAAAACGTTCGAGATGGGCCACGAGGAAGATGACCATCAAGAGCAGTAGCATCAAGCGCCTGTCGCTGATCGGCCGCCACAACAGGAAATCCATCACATCCGAGAAGAAGAGGCAATCGGGCGGCTCGGAAACATTGCAGTCGTCCCAGGCAAACCAGGGCGACGGAGACCAACAACTGGACGAGGAGAGTGACGAGGAGGAGGAGGCAGAGGAGGAATTGGATCTGGAGCATGGGCCACGGCAGCTGTACTTCAATTTGCCCTTGCCACCGGAACTGCTGGACGAGGCCGGCAATCCGATCCACGAGTTCACACGCAACAAGATCCGGACCGCCAAGTACACCCCATTATCCTTTATCCCGAAGAACCTATGGTTCCAATTCCAAAACGTCGCCAACATCTTCTTCCTTTTCCTCGTCATCCTGGTCGTAAGTCGCCCTTGCGGCTCTGCTCTCCTTTGGCCCCTGACAAGATTCGGCCCGCTCACGTCTACCAGTTCTTCCCCATATTCGGCGGCACCAATCCGGGTCTCAACGCCGTACCCTTAATATGTATTGTTGCCATCACCGCGATCAAAGACGCAATAGAAGACTACCGTCGCACGATTCTCGACAACGAACTCAACAATGCACCAGTCCACCGCCTTTGCGGCTGGGACAACCCGAACGTTGTCGAGGACAACGTGTCCACGTGGAGGAGGATCAAGAAGGCGACGACCAAGTTCTTTGGGTCCATATGGCATCTGATCCAGCGAATGTGGAAGAAGGAGGACGTGGCCGCACGCAACAGGAGGAGCGGCATCTACGAAGACGACCCCCGCATGTCCGTCGAGACCAGAGTGACCCACGGCGCCTCCACTCGACGCGAGTCCTTCGTATCTGCTCGCGAGGACATTCCGATGACTCCTGTCACCTCGCCCCTGCCGGACCAGGAGTCTCATGACCAGTTGGATGCTCCGCGCCCCGAGACAAGCTACTCTTTCCAGGGGGGTGCCGAGGCCAGGTTTGAGACGATCCAGGGAGATGTGATCAATCACAGTTTGGATGCGCCCGGAAAGGCCCGATTCCACAAAGATGCCTGGAAGAGTCTGCGGGTCGGCGACTTTGTGCGTATTTATGGTGATGACGAACTCCCGGCAGACATCATCATCTTGTCAACCTCAGATCCCGATGGCGCATGCTACGTCGAGACCAAGAACCTGGACGGCGAGACGAACCTGAAGGTGCGCCAGGCCCTGCGTTGTGGCCGTTCCATGAAGCACGCCAGAGACTGCGAGAGGGCGCAGTTCATGATCGACAGCGAGCCGCCACAGGCCAATCTCTACAAGTATAACGGAGCGATCAAGTGGGAGCAGAATGTGCATGGTTCGCCCCGCGAGATGACGGAGCCCATCACCATCGACAACGTTCTTCTCCGTGGCTGCAACGTACGAAACACGGAATGGGTTCTCGGCGTCGTTCTCTTCACCGGACATGACACCAAAATCATGATGAACGCCGGTGTGACACCTACCAAGCGAGCCAGGATCGCGAGAGGACTCAACTTCAATGTCATCTGCAACTTCGTGATCCTGTTCCTCATGTGCTTCATCGCGGCCGTCGTCAACGGTGTTTCGTGGGCCAAAACGGATGCGTCTCTGTACTTCTTCGATTTTGGCTCCATCGGTTCATCGCCCTCCATGACCGGATTTATCACCTTTTGGGCAGCACTGATCGTGTTTCAGAACTTGATTCCAATCTCACTGTACATCTCGTTGGAGATCGTACGCACACTCCAGGCCATTTTCATCTACAGCGACGTGGAGATGTATTACGATAAGATCGACCAGCCTTGTGTCCCTAAGTCTTGGAACATCTCCGATGATCTGGGCCAGGTGGAATACATCTTTTCTGACAAGACAGGAACTCTGACGCAAAACGTGATGGAATTCAAGAAGGCGACCATCAATGGTCAACCGTACGGTGAAGCTTACACAGAAGCCCAGGCCGGCATGCAGAAACGGGCTGGTATTGATGTGGAGAAGGAAGGTGCCAGAATCCGGATTGAGATCGAAGCTGCCAAGGTGAAAGCTCTGAAGGGCCTCCGGGAAGTGCACGACAATCCCTTCTTGCACGACGAAGACATGACCTTTATCGCACCCGACTTCGTGGACGATTTGGCCGGGAAGCATGGGGAAGAGCAGAAGGAGGCAAACAAGGAGTTCATGTTGGCTTTGGCATTGTGCCACACGGTTATTGCGGAGAAGCAACTGGGCGATCCGCCGAAGATGATCTTCAAGGCCCAGTCTCCCGACGAGGCTGCTTTGGTGTCCACTGCTCGCGACATGGGCTTCACCGTGCTCGGGCACACAGGAGACGGCATCAACGTGAATGTCATGGGCGAAGACATACACTACCCGATCCTCAACACCATCGAGTTCAACTCCAGCAGGAAGAGGATGAGCGCAATCGTGCGGCAACCGGATGGCAGGATCGTGCTGTATTGCAAGGGCGCTGACAGTATCATCTACGCCCGTCTCAAGAGGGGAGAGCAGCAGGAGCTGCGCAAGGAGACCGCCGAGCATCTCGAGCTGTTTGCACGGGAAGGATTGCGAACTCTCTGTATTGCGAAGCGAAACCTGACGGAGCAGGAGTACATTGCGTGGCAGAAGGAACACCAGGCTGCGGCGACCGCCCTCGAAGATCGAGAAGAGAAACTCGAAGCCGTCGCCGACCTCATCGAGCAAGATCTCACCCTGATAGGCGGGACCGCTATCGAGGACCGACTTCAGGACGGAGTGCCCGACACGATTGCTCTGTTGGCTGATGGTGGTATCAAGCTCTGGGTTCTGACAGGTGACAAGGTGGAGACCGCCATCAACATCGGATTCTCCTGCAATCTCCTGAACAACGAAATGGAGATGATCCGTCTGCAAGCAGTGGAGGACGAGTCCGGCGCCACTACTCCGGAACAGTACTTGCAGGAACTCGAGGCGACGCTCGATGAGAACCTGCGCATTTTCGACCTCACCGGCAGCGACGAGGATCTCAAGAAAGCCCGACACGAACACAAGGCACCCCCTTCCACGCACGCTTTGGTGGTTGATGGCTTCACGCTCAGATGGGTGCTGGACGACCGAGTCAAGCAGAAGTTCTTGCTTCTCTGCAAGAACTGCAAGTCCGTGCTCTGCTGTCGTGTGAGTCCGGCTCAGAAGGCGGCGGTGGTCTCCATGGTCAAGACCGGTCTGGATGTCATGACCCTTTCCATTGGCGATGGTGCCAACGATGTGGCCATGATTCAGGAGGCTGACGTTGGTGTGGGTATTGCCGGAGAGGAAGGACGACAAGCCGTCATGTCTTCGGACTACGCTATCGGTCAGTTCCGATTCTTGCAGAGGCTCGTCCTGGTTCACGGAAGGTGGTCGTACCGGCGTCTTGCGGAGACGATAAGCAACTTCTTCTATAAGAACATGATCTGGACGTTCGCCATCTTCTGGTACCAGGTGTTCTGCAACTTCGACATCACCTACATCTTCGACTACTCCTACATCATCTTGTTCAACCTGTTCTTCACTTCAGTTCCCGTCATTTTGATGGGTGTGCTGGATCAAGACGTGTCTGACTCTGTCTCGCTGGCTGTTCCACAGCTCTACCGCCGAGGTATCGAGCGGTTGGAGTGGACTCAGCGAAAGTTCTGGTAGGTCTCTCTCATAAACTCGAATCGCGACTGACAGCTGCTAACCTCCAAACAGGCTTTACATGCTGGATGGTGTCTACCAGTCCGTCATGGTCTTCTTCATTCCATACCTCACCGTTATCAATAGCTCGTTCGTCACCTTCAATGGCCTCGACGTCTCCGACCGGCTTCGTCTCGGTTCTTATATCGCCCACCCCGCAGTGATCACCATCAACCTCTATATTCTCATCAACACCTACCGATGGGATTGGTTGATGATCCTGGTGGTTGTCATCAGCGACCTCTTCATATTCTTCTGGACCGGCGTCTATACCTCGTCATCTAGTTCGGCTACGTTTTATGGGGCGGCACCCGAGGTCTATGCCGAGGCAACGTTCTGGGCCTGTTTCTTCATTACTCCGGTCATCTGTATCTTCCCTCGGTTCGCCGTCAAGGCTCTGCAAAAGGTCTATTTTCCCTATGATGTGGACATTGTGCGCGAACAGATTACCCTGGGCCAGTTCGACAAGATCCTCCACCCAGACGCACCGGAGTCCGCGATCGAGGCAGCCTCCACCGGCTCCAGTCGGTCGTCGAAGAAGTCGAAGCACGCGCCGTTTGCCAGTGTCGATGAGGATCGTCGGCCTATCTACCCACCCTCCGTAGCGACGCACAATACGAGGGCACAGAACGGTAGTGACGGCACAAATTATACTGGGCACGAGAACGAGATGCAGCCTCGTCCCGAATCAGAGGACATGCCTGATCCGTTCCCAGTGCGGCCATCGATCGATCGTGCCAGGCCTTCGTACGACAGGATACGGGCATCGATGGACCGGGTGCGCCCAAGCTTCGAAGCCAGCCACGACTTCACGTCCGCCGCGAGGCTCAGCCGAGTCGAGTCTTCGCACTCGGCACACCGTTTGTCCGGCGGTAATGTCCTGCTCAACAGGTCACGGTTACGAGGGCTGTCTATAATCTCGGCAAAGAGCAAACATCATAATCAACAATAGACCACACACCACCACTGCTCGCCACACACTCTCTTGTTCTTGATGTGAACATCACCCGTCCTGCCACATTGTACAACACAGCCAAACCACCATTCTTTTTCACCGACCTGTTGATATCCTGATCTCATATGCATTTACGACTTCTCGCATTCAGCGATCTAACGGCTGGCCTCGGAAGACACATTCCGACTGCTTTTCTGTTCCTTTTGACTTCTTTGCACCACTTGTCTTTTTTTTTGTTGGTGGTGTTGATAATCTGGGTGGAGCTTCCTGTCTGGTTCCTTTTTTGGCGTTTCCAGGAGTCACGGTCGAGTAAAGAGGGGATCAGGCTTCTCCAAGATGCCCATGTCGTGGGTGGAGGAAGGGGATCGGTTGATGAGTGGGGATAGTATGTGAAACGAGAACGCAGAAGGAAAGCTGCTAGCTACGCTGCACACGCTGCACTATACGCAAGCATCCCGCATTGCATCGAATGGAAGCCTGCACAGCAAAGACACCTGAGGGGAGATGGGGCGTCGGCCTCTGCATCATATATACATGGTACGCTATAGGAGATGGAAAGGGGTCATGTGGATTGACCGTGGAGGAAGATGGATGGCAAGAGAGAGTGGAAAGGGGAAAGCGCGTACCTACCTAACTATACCTATACCTGCCGCTTTTCAATCAAAACCAATAGTATATTTTGTCTTTGCAGTACCTAATCTCTTCTTTGTCCTCGGAAGTGATTGTTATCGAGTGCCATTTTTACTGACGAGCTGTGCAACTCTTATAGGACTGTAGTAGATCTGATTTCTGTTTCTCATGCTCTTTGCTATCTGATTTCTGTTTCTCATGCTCTTTGCTATCTGTGTCCTTAGTGCAGGCCAATGCTCATAAGTCATATGCATAGCATCAGAACTAGATAACCTGTCTTGTTCAACCTCTCTATCTCTATGCCTTGAATAAGAGAGACCTAGAGCTTAGGCCTCACCTTAGTATATTTACTATAAATATCAAAATTAAAAAGCTTTTATTATTTTGTTTTACTAAGATTTGGTAGATTCACTCTGAATAGCTTTCAAGCATTCTCTATTATATAAAGGAAACTGTTACAGATTTTATAGTATATCTATAGCTTAAAAAAAACTAAAAACTACTTACTCTAAATAGAACCTAATACTGCCTTATCTTTATAGAAGCAAAAACCTAGCAAGCATATACAGATTTGTGATTATAGCAACCTTGGAATATTAGGAGGATCTGTTATTTGTTAAAATGTGTGTATTAGCAACCTGCAAAGGGATTTAGGTGTGCCTTTATCTGAATGTAATGCTCTCTAGGTAGGTATCATACAATGGGCGAATGCAAATAAATGCTCTGATGCAGTATAATGAGTAATCTCTCCTCCCCTAAAAGCCAGTGCAAAGAAAGCCTCCTAGCTGTCTGTCAAAATCATTGCCCCTCCTTCCATGCTAAAGAACCCTTGCACTGCAATTGTCAAAATTCATCGCCCTAAAGCAACCCCCCATGCTTGACAAAAAATCGCTGCCCTTCCAAAAATCTCCTTAATTCTTCTCTTGCTTAGCCTTCATTTGTGCTCGGGTTCGACGAGTTGTGCTTGGGGCAGTAGGCTGCTTCTTAGGCTTGCGGCCCCGCTTCGCCGGTATATAGTCCACCTCGTCGTCATCCTCCAAGGCCTTGCGGGCTCGCTTCTTTGTGGCTGGTGCCAGCTCCTCGACAACGTCGTGCTCTTCTGTGGCCGAAGCATTCTCTCCCGTGCCCTTGTCGTCATCCCCCTCTGCCTTGATCTCTGCCTTGACCTCTGCCTTGACCTCTGTCTTGCCCTCTGACTTGCCCTTAGCCCTGCCCTTTGCCTTGCTCTCTGTCTTTGTCTTGTGGGCATCTTCGGAGAGTTTAGTTCGGCCTCGATCAAGTAGGTCCTCCAGCGGGCAGACAGCCTCATCCCAGCCCTTTGTGTTCTCGTTCGTCTTCTGCTGGCATCGGAGGCAGTCCTTGCCATGCTGGATAAATAACTGGTGCAGGCTGTACTTCAGGTGGTCAGGCACCTTATTATCGAGATGCGCAAAGACCAGATCATCGCTTGCCTCCGCCGGGGCCCAGCCGAGCCACTTGGCCAGACGAACACAGTGAGTATCGACTGCCAAGACGTCCTCCTGCATGCAGAACAGCAGCACGCATGCTGCCGTCTTGACCCCTACCCCCTTCCAGCGCAGCATCTCGTTCATGGACTGCTCGGCCGACAGCTTCTTGAGGAACTCGAGGTTGAGTATGCCGTGCTCGAACATCCGTATCTCCCACTGCTTATCGTCGTTGGAGAGCTTGTCGGCGGCAAGAACGACGGCGGGGTCGGCAGGGTCATCGGGTGTCTCCTTCCGGAAGGCGTCGGTGCGTGTCTTGTTTATGACGTAGACGTTCTCCAGCAGACTCTTGATCCAGGCGGACTTGTCTTTGTTCACACCGCCGCTCCTGATGGCCTCCTGCAGCTCTTCGAAGGTCATGGATATTTGGATGTGCTTGTAGTCGAGGCATTGTTCGAGCTCGGGGTGGTCTTTGATGATAGTATTGCTGTTGTTATTGTTGTTGTTGTTGGTAGTGGTGGTGGTGTTGTTGTTGTTCCTCAGTTTCGTCGTGAGGGTCCCTACAGCGCGCTCAAGACCTTGCAGCGCAGCATTGGCGTTCTCGAAGGTGGTGTTGGAGCTGAGGACAGTCCGCACGATGGCATCGAGGACCTGGGGAACCTCGCCGCATCCTGCCTTCTCCAGACTCGGTGCTGTGATATGTGCTGGTCGGAGACGGTCACCGTGCTCTGCCATCAGGCGTGCGTGAACCTCCTCGCATTGTCCGGGTGATGGTGCAGCGAGCCTTGGGTATGGTGTGTCTCCCCAGCGAGTAAGGGTGTAGTTCTCATACATAGTGCGGTCCTTGCGCGCCCCCTTGATCTTCACCCTGTACTCCATCTTGGTGATGGTATTGCTGCTGTGTTGTTGTTGTTGCTGTGTCAGGAGGGAAAGTACGTCGGGAGGAGGAAGGATACCAAAGGTGCAAGAGTACGGAGAAGTATTATTGTATCAGGGGGAGAGATGAAGTGTGTCGGGAAGAAGAAATGTGTCAGGAGGAAGAAATTAGGTATGTCAGGAGGGAGAAATGTATTGGGAGGGAAAGTACGTCAGAAGAAGGAAGAATGCTAAAGATGCAAGAGTATGGAGGAGTATTGTTTTGTCACGGGGAGGGGTGACGTATACCAGGAGGAAGAAGTATCCCGGGAGAAAGATAGGACGAAATAGGTCGGGAGGAAATATGTTGGGAGGAAGAAATGTGTCAGGAGGAAGAAATGTATCGAGAGGGAAGGTACGTTAGGAGGAGGAAGGATGCTAAAGGTACAAGAGCATGGAGGTGTATTGTTATGTCAGGGGGAGGGATGAAGTATGCCGGGAGACAGATAAGACGAAATGTGTTCGGAGGAGGTATATTAGGAGGATGAAATATGATAGGAGGAAAATATATATCAGGAGGAAGAAGTGTGACAGGGATATATGTCCTTTGTTTGCTCTATTCTATTATATAGAACACTCTGCTATTAACTTCTAGCTTAGAGCAGTGCAATGAATAGTTTACTCTTACTATCGCCTGGTCTGATTGCCTTAAAAAGCATATCAGCAGGAAGAAATATGTTGAGAGGAAGAAATGTGTCAAAGGTGCAAAAGTGCTCTTATGTTATAAGCTCGACAAAGGGTGTTAAAGGTGCAAAAGTGTGGAAAATTTCTGGAGTATGCTGAAGTATAGAAGAGTATGAAATGGAAGAGTGACCCAGTAAGCTATATTGAATTCTAGGATAAATATTGCAGAGTTTTGCTGAAATTCTGCTAGAACAAAAAGGCCTTCTACCAGAATTCTGCTGGACTTTATTTGCTAGATCTAGGAGGATAAGTGCTGAAGAGGCAAGAGTGCTGAAGTAGGGAAGAGTATAAAGGTACCTATATAAAAGTAACTTAATAAGCTATATCTAGGTATTAAAGTCTGGGATAATAGCATTATAAGCTAGTATTAAGTAGCTTGTAAAGCTCTTATAGTCTTAATATCATCTATCTACTCTAGTCTAAGGGCTATTGTTTTGCTCTCTTACTATTAACAGCCCTATATCATCTTAAGTGCTAGAGTTTTAAGCATTCTCTATTATATAAAGAGAACTATTATAGCTTTTATAGCTATATTAATAGCTTAAAAAACAATAATCACTCGAATTTTAGTATAACTCTAATAAAGCTTTATTAAACTTATCCTCCTATAAGCATGCTTCCTTCTAATACTCTCTTAAGCAGCACTTCCTTCCCTATCCTAGAGACTGACTAATAAAGTCTAGCTAAGCAGAAGAAGTGCTCTTTCTGTATAGGGATCTAAATAATAATAATTAGCAAGCAAAGGCCTTCTTTAGCAGAACTTCTGTTAAACTCTACTATTTCTATATATTTCTTTGCTATTTACTGCTATATTTAACTTAATACAACCTTAGCAAGGACAGATATAGGAAAAACTAATAACTTCCACCTAGGACACAACTACTAGGACCAAGTTACTCTTAACTTCTCGCAGGGTAACTATATAGCTTTGATATAACAATCCTAATAGGTAATGCATAGAGCAACTTGCTAATGTTTTATAATTATAAGGCCAACTCTGTATCCATCTTGATACTAGAAGGCTGGACATTTTTTATATATAAATCTATTGGAAAAACTTTCCGTACGCGTACGGGGCGTTCGTCGGGTGAGTGAAACGAATAGATTCTAAGTTGCACTACGAAGGAAAGAGACTAAGATCCTTCCTTCCAGGGCCCTCGAAGGCCCTGCTTAAGTAGCCCTAGAAGTGCTTAACTAAGCGAATGACTAATAGACTAACAGACCGATTCGTATGAACTAAATTTATTCCAACAAAATCTGTCGTTTGGGACTATAGCACTATTTGGGCCTATGAGGGCTTTACCTGGAGACAGCAACTGTTGGAGTATTTTCTATGAAATAGAGCTAGTAAATCGATTACACAAAGTCTCTCTGTTATTTGCATTGCTGCAGATGCCCATCTCTGTCGTTACAAATGCAGAGTGATGTAAAATGCAGCGCTCTACTTCTGACTCCGAAACAACCTAATATCAGCATGCGAATTATACTATGCTGAAAGATGGGTGCTGGTAGCATGCAGTATTGCTCTTTATGCTGCTATAGTTAAAGCCGTGCTTCATATATAACTGCATGCTATATACCATAAGAAACTTTGCTGGAAAAGACAGGGTATATTTGTATTGATTGGGACGGTATTGGGAATGGATCTAGTAAAATAGGGTTAACGATTCCAAGTTAGACTGCGATTGTACTTTCTTATATTGTACTCGGTCTTAGCTACTGGGTTTGTCGGTTGTTTTTTATGCTTGAGAGCAAGTTATGATCAGTACAAGGTCCCTTAATAATAAAAAGACAATAATCATCCAAACTGGGTTATTTCCGCAATATGGTACTGAGGAAAAATGTTCACATGATGGATTCGGTGCTATGCCCTCAGATTACCTGCATTGCCAGTTTGCTGTTTCATTCCTTGTGCAAACATAACCCATAGACTGACTACATCGGAAGCTGTCACACAGTCTGAACCTGTTATATCAGTCTTTCTATTTTATATAGAGCTTCACTGCATGTGAGCCTATCCATGATCGCACACAAGTCAAACAACTCAAGTCTTGACTGCTAGCTTGATATTGAAGTTTATTATAATAAGCTGGCTTACTTGACTAAGACTACAAAATAAATTGAGTGCTTAATATCTTTATAAGAAAAATATATAAATTTCCTCATTTCGAAACAGGGAAACATAATATTGATCTCCTAAGCTATTAGTAATTATTCCCAGTCTTTTATGCCATAAGGCACCTGCTGACTTACTAGGTACCTAAGTATCTGCCGATGCATATGGCCGGGGGTCAGAATATTTCAGCGGAAAGGGGCCAATCCCGTGAAGATGGTCTTGTCGAGTGAGGGGTCAAGACGAACCCAGGCGCTGGAGCAGGTGCTTACCATCCAGAACCTACGTTGCGTCACTTCCCACCGCCTATACGCAGCCGCGCTGAGAGTCTGCACTTCTTGTGAGTCGAACACCGTATAGGTGAGCAGTAGCAAGCAAGAAGATCGAGGCCATACCCTATCCAATCGAGGCACATAAGCGGTCGGTGAATCCCGAAGTCCTACTGGACCTTCTATGGAAAGTTGTACAGTGGCGAGACAAAGTCCTGGTTATCGTCACATCGCCGACACTCGATGCGCAGAAATCCTGCGAGTTCTTACCCAGCGCTGGCAACGTCCACCTTATCGGCCGTGCGTATCCAATGACTTTGCTTCCTAGTTGTGGATCATCTTTCCTTGCCCGTCAGATCTTCAAGACGGCGCATACGACGACGAGTTTATCCGAATGGTGGAGTAAACCGGAGGAATCGAGATGAGCAATAGACCTTCCAAGGAGCACCGAGACACGATCGTTTTCACGTCAGTGGAGAAGGATATGCAGCAGCTGGTAATCTCTCCACTGAACACCATCATCCAACAGGATTCTCCAGGTCCTCATGAGTGAGGTCACTGAGTTGCCTTCGTATAGATAAGTTGCTTGCCCTATGAACCCCGGAACCCAACCAGATACCTAACAAATTTTCTTTACTACTCCATCGGATTACGCCTCATCATTCGGTTACTCAACCTTCTCTCCATCGTTCTTGAAACGATCGGCAAGAGTTGGATCCATCCTTTCTTGCGATCCCAATGTTGACGTCTTTCGATTCAAGGAGGCCACAGAAACTCTTTTCTTCCGTCTTCTTTACTTCTTACGACCTCTTTCCGAGAACATCTTGACCGCTAGATCTTGGGACCACTGTAAGCTATAATGAGGCATCGTGGGCGCCAATTTCCTCCAGAGCCTTAACTATCACCAGACCGATGTCTATGCGAATGAGTAAGCGTAACTGGCCGGGTAAAGGTTGAGTGACATAGGGGTGCCGGTGTGGAGGAGTTGTGAGAGAGTGAGATGCCCGCTGAAGGAAGTTATGATTTATTTGGTTTCGAAGGCCGTGAGGGTGATGTAGAAGCGGTAGGATAGTTGTGAATATGGCTTTGAGAACGTACCAGTCGCGCCGCCCGTGACGACAGCAACGAGGCCGTCCAGTTGACGGTGAAGAGGTCCGCCGCAGCAAGGGATGGCGTAGCGGACGAAGATATGATGATTGGTGGTCCTCTGGTGCAGCGTTCTCTAAAGATTCTTACGATCGCTTGACTTGAGGCACGTGCTTTATACTCGGAGACTGTCGAAGGGGGCCGCCGATTACTGATGTCCCTTCCCTAACGTACGGGGCATTCTGCACACGGCCTCGGGGAAGCGTACTTCGGGGGTCCTATGGGTATTGTAGACTTATCGGGCTTTTTAGTTCAGGAGTACAGAGGACGCCATATGTTGTGTCATGCCACTGATATATAATATGTTATACCGTTGTCTTCCGCTTCTAAACCTCGAAATATCTTCTTATGAGATTTAAGGTTGTTGAAAAACCTGTGTTGCATTAGAGACTCGCAGGAGTTCGTCTCTACCGTGCGTCAAGTGTGGCCTTACTATACGAAATACTTTCCAGAAACGTGAGCCTCAAAATATTGAAATCACTATCGAAACTACTAAACGAGCTGATCCATCAGCCGCAGCACCTACCTAGGTAAGAAGCCATAATGACAGAGTCCCAGAAGCCAGAACCACCCGCACTTCGCACCCCTAACCGCTTTATCACAGACTATAACGCCAGCGGTCTCGCCGTCTTTAATACCAGCATCCCCGACCCCTTCCTAGCCCAAGTTATCGACAATATGGAGTTCCGCCTTGGCCACGCTACTAGGAGCACTCCCGCGGACCTCACAAACCAGCTGCGTGAACGGCGTGAACGGCGTATCCCCAAGCAAGCGTAACTTTGTCATCGTTGAGCCGTCCGCTCCTCCCTGCAGGATACGTTCGACCTCGTGCACAAGGGGGTGCTCTACGCGCCGAGCCCCCTCACGGCGTACCCCGTCGGCGAGACCTTAAACTTACATATATTATATACACCTAGGTACCTAGGAAGTAGTCTTCACCTTTGACAAGACGGTAGACTGTAGAAGCACTTCGTGGTAATGGTACGAAGACGGTGAAACCTAGTGAAGCCGTTCCGAGATTTTCTATCTAGTCTGCTAAGCGCTCCACCAAGATGAATGCACATGCATCGTGGCGGAAAAGGGGTCCAAAGTTCATTCAAGGCTACCTACCTGGTGGTATTTGCTCGAGGGTCTCCTATTATGTTCCTTAATGATCTTACCCTGGACAGTATAGAATGGGACGATCCTACCAAACATAATCAACGTTTCCATGCCTTTCTCATCTTTCCCAGACACCACAGAGTATCTTTTCATCCATGACACCATCGATATTTAAACATCATCAGGGGTATCCAGAAACAGAGTGCGGTGTATTTTCATCTGGTGACTAACTTACAGCATTCTCCGGTGGTGTGATTTGACTATGTAAATGGCTTCAAGGTTGGTCTGCTTGGCAAACGTTGACCGACGCACTGAAAAATGCAATCAAGCCCTTCAACGATATGCTGGAAATACATGATGTCGAATCTGAGCGGGAGTATGATGAGGCTGTCGCATCTCACACTTTCCTAAATCCTATCATTGCTTCTGATATTGCCAAGATAGAGGAAGGTTACGAACATGGCGACGAGGCTCGTCGTAACCCGAGCGCGCACCGGGCATGATGATGATGTATTCACCCACAGAACCTTCGGATTCGGGTATAACTACTGCCCCGCCGGCACCAGCTCTTGCTCCGTCTGGGAATAAAAGTAAGGCGAAGAGTATGGGAGTCCCAACCTACTGGATTTGGAGTGCCGTACGGCTGTTCCTGGTCCGTGGCTTCTATTCGTGCTTCGGATTCAATCACCCATGTGGGGACTTATAAGGCCGTCATGGATTCAAAGAGCGGGAGTGAGAATGCAGAAAAGTCAAGAGCACCATCCCTGACGGTCCACGGATGACCCTCGCAGGGCAGTCTACAGCATCGTCCCCAAATAAAGGTCGGGACCGCCTAGAGGTGCTGACAAATGAACAAGCCTCTGTTGGCAGTGGCATCCCGAAAGGGAAAGTATGGTTGGTACTGTACTACCGGGATCTGGGTTGAGTCCTTTGTAGGTACACAGTACAAAGTACCTAAGTAGTTCCCGCCGGGTGGACCTTGACGATGAGCCAACAATTTCTACAGTGTAGTGCCAACGAGCCGAGCGGGACCCACCTTCGACGACATCTCCCCACGCCTGCCTCTTTACCTACAAAAGCTGAAGTCAGACGGAAGTCCACAGCAGGATAAGTCAGCACTAAACCCCAAGTAATGCCAGCCTCTATCACCAGTCACCAAACCCTGTGTCCGAGAGATCGCAAAGCTGCCCATCATCGCTCTCCTGGGCCAGAAAATCCCCTATCTCCCGCGCCTCGTTGAGCTCGAGGCTTACCTTAACTTCATGCTTTTCGTCTCGAACGGGGAGTCTGCCGATGTGAGAAGGCACTTCACCGCCTTGTAGACGGTAAAGATGCTTGGCTACTATACAACAAGCGCATCGTGTTTGACCTGGTACGCAACAAGGTCGCTCTCCCCAGCACCGATTACCGATATCGATGTATATATCTAGCATCTTTTACGGTTGTTCTTAGCATTGCGGATGGGGGCCCAAGGGCAAGCAAGGAGTGGGACACACACACGCTTCCTCCTATTTGAAGACACTCCTGAACCTTCAGGGAAAGTAAATAGCGCCCGGTTTTCCTATCTGCTGGGCTCAACCGGAGCCTTTGCGCCCGGACGACAAGGTTCTGTCTCAAGGCTTTCACCATATTTCCCAACACTGGCACTGGCAACTCCTTCCCGTCTTTGATCACCAGCTAGCATTTAACCTCCCCGAGCTGTGGTGTTCGTAGCAGAGTCAACGAATATCTTGAATAAGGCCTCATCAATCGGAAGGAACGATATGAATGAATGACAGTCCTGCCAGTTATGGCTAAGATGGCAGCAGCTTGGACTTTGATCTGTCCACGGGGACAATGGATGAGATGTCGTCAAAGACGCTGAGTCAGCACCCACCACCAAGCGGCCCGACCCGAGAGCTCCAACCCCCCCCCCCAAAAACAGATGCATCGTCAGCCAGCTTGTGCCTATAGCAAAGCGAGTCAGCCTTCGAACTTGGAGATGCCTCGATGAAAAGCGCTCTCTACTCACAGTTGCTCGAAGGGGTTCAAACCCAATTGGCCTGACTTGATGTCCCAGGAGCCTGTTGGTCCGGGCTGCCGCCACTCGTTGTACGCGGGAGAGGATGGATGATGGCTGGGATCCGGGATGGGATGAACCACCATTGCGCCGTGACATAAAGAAATAACAGCTACAGATAGGCGAAAGGGGGCCAGAGTCCAGACGAACATCAATTCGCATTTCAAACCCACGCGAGAAAAGGGGGAAAATAGTATGGACCACGAAAGAGGCATTGCACTGTCAGGGAATACTTGAGCGGCAAGAGAGGCTACCATAAATACGCGTACGTCAAGATACCATTACACGTTCCACATTATACTATATAGATTGTATCCTAACGGACACACTGGGCTATTCGAAGATATGCCCTCCACGTTATTATTCCTTTGTTCTTCTTCTCCCCCTTCATCTCCCATTACAGCGACTCTTACAGAGCAGCCAGGAAAGCAGCCACACCGGCAAGAGCAACAGGGGCGACGACAGCACCGGAGCCGGAAGAGGCCGAGCTGCTGGACGAGCTGCTGCTGGACGACGTAGCGGTTGAGCTATCGGAGGACGAATCGCCGGTCGAAGAAGAACCCGTTGAGTCGGCGGAAGCCGTGCTGGAGCTCGAGCTTTCTGTGGCGGACGAGTTCAAGGAGCCCGTGGCGGTCGCCGTGGCGGTCGCCGTGGCCGCACTTCCGGTGGTGGCTGCGTCGGAAGTAGGGGTGGCAGTAACGCCTCCCCACGCAGACTGGAAGGAAGACTGCAGGCTTTCCAGCGCGGAGGTGGCGCTGGCCTCAAGCTGGGAGTTTTCGGCGTTCAGGGCGGTTCCGGACAGGGCGGTCTGGGCGGAGACCTCGAGCGAGGCGAGCTCGGATTGAACGCTCGCCACTGCCGTCTGATAGGCCGCATACGCCTCCGAGTAGCCAGAGTTCACAGACTGAGCCTACACGAGCTTGTTTAGCGATTTGCCGGTACGTGTAGACGAGAGGTTACGTGGTCTCGAGCTCGCTTTGAGGAACTTACATTGGCAGCGCCGAGGAAGGCGACGAGGAGGGTCTTGAACTGCATTTTGGTGGATGAGATACGCAGATCTGTAAGGGTGTACTGGCAGATGGCGGTCTTGGAAGTCGAACGTGAGGGACGAACGAGTGTTGTTGCTTGACGAGACGTGCAGGACAGGTGCAAGAGCTAGGAGGCTACCACTTGATGTCCGGGAGGTGCTTTTGTATCATCTCGGAATACGGTACCCCTGCTGCCCTCCCGCATGATCACGCTAAATTAAGGTACATCGCGCAGAAGCGCAGGAAACACCAAATCGAGACCTGACCGACACGTCATCGGCGGGACTGAATGCGTGCTGGTACGCGCAGCCTTCGAAGGAGCATAGTTCATCAGCCACCTGGGGCAAAGGGGTTATCACCTAGGTAGCTCGTGCCCCAATTCGACATGGAATGAGGCAGATAGTAAGAGCCATCATGTCAAGCCCTGATGTTTTGCTCCGCTCTGCAATTTCAATGGCCTCTTGAGCCAAGTCTAGGAAAGCCTGGCAATTTCATTTTGTCTGGTCGAGTGTATTGATCCTGGAGTTGCGGCGGCAACCCGCCACAGACTGTTGGCTGATTGTGGGCTAGGATGACGAGTGTGTGTGGAGATGCCGGCTGAGCCCTGTCCAAAAAAAGCCAGGCTTGACCCTCATCTAAACAACCCCGGATATTGCCCGCCAATAGGAGGTGTCCTTTTCTGATGGAAGGACGCGGATCGTCTGGGGATGCTAGACAAATATCCCGATGCTCTCCCCACTGACATGACTTGATGAGGCTGGTGCAACGGGGCCGCGGCCGCTCTGAACTGTCACGACTGCCTGGGCACTTGCCCACACATCGGCTGATCTCAGTCGCCTCTCGCTAACGACTGCACCTCGATCCCCTTCTGCGACACGAAGTCTATGCGGCTGATTGCGAAGAGAGGTTTCCCGCCGCTGGTACGCAAGAGCACCGAGGTTGAGAGACAAGCGCGGTGCCGCGAGCACACCGAATGGTCGGTGTACGGCTGGACGTGGACCGGCGGAGCCTGCGACAATAGCAATTGTCGCCACAGGATGTCGTGTGATTCCTAGTTAACCTGTCAACCAGTCTTTCGAGCAGCTGGGCATCTGCCGTGAAGAAGCTTCATCAGGATCCTCTCGTGAACTGGAGACATGTTGCAGGAAACGAAGCGTGCTCCTACACGACTGACTCCCCGTGTTGCCTTTTGCTGACTGCCGAGAGTCGCCGTCTGACCGTCCTCCATGCGGGATTGGCCAGGCCAAGTGCTTCTCGTATCCAAGCGTCCTGAGATAGCGAACACGGGCTGCTCTGAACCGAGCTCATTCTTGGCAAAGATGGTGGAATCAACCTCGCACCTCGCAAGCAAAGTCCTGGACCCCGAAAATCCATCAGATAGATCATCAGTACGATACACGTCTCTGAATATGGTGGCGTCGCTCTGGTTTCTTCGCAAGTGTCCAAGCGTCGAGGGAGAACATATTGTCTCAGCCACCCACCACCCTGCCACCGCAGGCCGCGTCAGGCTGGATAGGGGGGGAAACTCCGATGAGGCGCATCCAGGATCCTAGTCAATATGTAACCCTTCCAAACACACTCGAGGAGAGGTCCATCTTGTCGTGCAGCCTCCCCCTGGGTGTGCCAGGACGTCAAGGCTTCCGAGAGAAGTTGATGGAAGTTCGTATGGTCGCGTCGCGTCGAGTCACGACGATGCTGGCTGGACAGGCTTAGTCAGCTGTGCTTAGTCAACAGCCTGGAGGTGTGCAACGATGACGACATGCCTATGTATTATGTACACAGTAAGGCGGAGGGCGGAAAGAAAGAACAGAGCCGGAGCAAAGCAGCCGTCGACTTGGGTCCAGTGGCAGCTGTCTCTCTTCTCTGCCTTTGAATTGACGGGCGATGAGGGGACGTCATATTTTAAGACGTCAGAGTTGTGGAGACCGTGCCCAACTTCTAGAATGGCCAACTAGCCGACCTCGAGCCTCTTTTTGAAAGTCGACACCACGACATCATATCACAGCAACTGCAGCTCGCACATCAGGACATACGAGTATCGCACCATACACCAAAAGACCCAATCGTATTCACCATAGCTCGTCAAACCATCAAACCCACTATCACGAAGCCATCATGTCGCAGCGACGAGGTGTCGTCGACTCCGCAGGGAGCAAGGCGGTGGAGGTTGCGTGAGGAACCTCGGCCCTGGAAAGTCCAGCCTCTTTGACTGACATCCGAATACCAGCAAGGAAGATTTTGACAAGGCCAGAACCCTCCTCACTGATGCTGCAAGGAGCGGCTCGTACCTGTACGTGACCCCCCCCCTCGAGACCTGCTCCTCTGGGCTAGGACAGTGGAGAAGGCGTGATTTTTGACTGATGATCGCGCTGTTGTTTAGTTACCCCATCAAGGTATGAAGCCCCCTCGTGAAGCCTTTGTCCGATGTTTTTCTGACAGGTGCTCAGGGCATTGTCTACTTCTTCGGTCATCGAGCCCTGTGGAGACCGTTTTGGAGCAAGCTCGGCCCTACGCTGACACTCAGCGTCGGTGTTGTGGCTGGCATGTTTGCTTTCACATACCTTCCTCAGCTGGCCATCTTGGTGTTCGTCGACGGTCCGGTCGCCGTCCTGTCTGCTTGCCTCCTGGTGCTGAACGAGAGTTCGACCATCGTGAACATGATCTCCCGGACCTGGATCCTTCAGGACGCCCTGCTGGACACGTTCGACGGCACTCTTATCTCCAGGAATGCCACAAACCTCGTCACGGAGGGCAGAGAGCTCAAGTCTGGCAGCGACCCCATTGCCAAGCTAGGCAAGATCCTCAAGAGCCCTTTCGAGCGGTTCAGCCCCAAGGCTATCATTCGATACGTGATGTACCTGCCGCTGAACTTCATCCCGGTGGTGGGTACAGCGGTCTTTATTGCTCTTCAAGGTTAGTGTGCATTGGTCTGGCTTGTTTCTTGGGGAGACTAACTCGCCTGTCTAGGGCGGACAAGAGGCAAGACTGTCCATGATCGGGTATGCTAGTGCCTCAATACTTTCTAGTGATTCGACAGCCATGGGCTAACCGTGCACTGTAGTACTTCCAACTGAAGAGATGGAACGCATCTCAAAAGTCAGCCTGGCTCCAGGAACATGTTGGCCCATACACAGCGTAAGTCCTTGTTTCTCCGAAGACGGAACCGATGCTGATAGCAGTGACACAGGTTCGGAACAGTCGCCACACTCCTCGAGATGATACCCTTCGCCGGCATCTTCTTCTCTTTCACCAACACGGGTAAGCCCCTCCGTCCATGTCGCACCATGACAAGTTCTGACGAAACTGACCATTTATCAGTTGGAGCTGCCTTATGGGCGGCAGACATCGAAGCCAAAAACACCGCCATGATGAATACTACCGCACCGAACTTGCGAGAGGAGGCTCGAACAGCCGAGTAGAGGTGACAGACATGCGGGGTTCCGAGATTGTTGCGTGGGACGGAGATTCGGCCGTTTTGGCATGGCAGCAAGGGAGGACCACCGAGAGATACCGCTGCAGGTTCGACAGGTTGGCTGTGTGATGGGAGGATTTTCCTTTGGGCTGAAATGGCGAGTCGTCAACTGATACCCTCAAGGTCTCAATTTTGATGTCTGTCCGTTGGTGCCATCAGGTATTACGACTAATCACGATGTTTTCCAGGTCAAGATGCGTTCAGTATATGTTCTTCTGACATGTTCGTTCGCAATTGCCCTCTGACCGAGGTATCCCATCGGAGAAAGCTATTGACAAATCAGGATACACTGTCTGATCAACCCTTCCGTTACTGGGCCCTTTCCAGATCAAGATCACACCTGGCCGCGTCACTCGCTACATCCATCCAACCACCGTCACGCCTGATTTTCCCAGACCAGGAAACATGCCGTTCGTCACATACGATTCAGGAAGACACGGGCGAGTTTGCAACCCAAGTCTCCGGATAGGTTGATGCAAGCAGCCTCGCAGCCGACGTTTGTGTTCTATGATCTGGCATTTTGTGCGACTGCGATCTCCGCCGGTAGGGACAATGCGCCACCCGTTCGCCTGTTATGTGTGCCCACGATGTTGCTTGATGCTATACTTTGGGTTGTCCTCCGGGCTGTGGTCCGTCTTCCTTTCCACCTTTGTCCCGTTTCGCTAGCCATGTCACACTTGCCCTATGCGGCCTTTCACTCCGAAAGAGCAGAATTTGCAAGGCACGTAAGTCTTCCTCCTCCTTCACCCACCTATCATCGGACTCTCTACTTTCCAACTTGTTGCCGGAATGCTGTCTGGGTTGCAACAAAACCATTAGCTTCAGCTTGCAGCCTTGCCGGAACGTGCGACCTGACACAGTGACACTTCCGCTCCGATGCCAGGCGAATATGGCAAGCACAGCAGGCAAGGCGGAGAATTAGTGACATCCACCTATCTAGTACATGGTTACATGCTTCTCGCGCCCAAATTTTCATTTCAGACTGCAATGGCTGTAGCTTTGCAACCAGATATCCCCCTCTCCTCCTGTCTGGCCGTGCTGGTGTCTCTATACTGGTTCCAACACCCGACTCACCTCCCTGCCCTCCGTTCTCTGCAGCTGGTATTCCTCTCTCATCTCACACCTCTTGCTCCTGCCATTGCTCTTGCTTACTTTGTACTCTGTCTTGCTCTCGGCTTCAGATCGGTGAATCAGTTAGGGTACGAGGGGAGTCAGCTTGCTTCATTCCTTATTCGGGTGTCGAGAGGGATTGTCCAACATGAGGGCAACGATGCTCGGGGTCCAGGCGGTGTCGAGCCTTGCTCTTCTCAGCCTCTTGGGCGGCACATGCGCTGAACGAGATGGCATACCAGGGAGAATAATCCAGTCCAGGGCTGCCTTTGCACAGAGCACTGCAGACCGAGACGAGATGCATAACTATGGATTCGAGGACGTTGAGATCAACTCATTGCCATCATCAGCTGAGGAGATGCGTCGTCCCGCACCACATAACCCGGATATATCCACGAGAACCACCTGTAAGCCCCGGAATACCCCGAGCCCTGTTGAATGTGTCTTGAGTGCCAGGGCTGACTCTTTCCTTTGACAGTTTGGTTCACAAGAACACGTACGCTGTCGACGACACCTACGACCCTGGTGAGCCCTGCGCCAACAGAGTCGTCTTCGGGCGAGGGAGGCGGCAGTATTAGTACTTCTTCTGAAAGTTCCTCCTCAAGCTCTGGACCGTACGAAGCAACGACAAAGTCTCCCACCTCATCCAGTAGCTACGGCCAGACCAGTGATTCTTCGACGGAGCAGTCCTCCAAGAGCTACGGAGAGACCACAGCTCCATCAACCCAGGCCAGCTTCACCTCGACGGGTTATAATGAAACCTCGACGGGCAGCTCAGAGTCAGCCCCCAAAACGAGGACGGAAACCCGGCCCAGTACTTCAAAGCACCACCGGACGTCTTCGAAGCATCATGAGACGTCGAGGTCCTTCAGTTACCCCAATGCTACGAGCAGCGAAACCGGCGTGAAAACATCAGCATCTGTGAGCACAGAGACCAGCATCAGCACGACGACGTCGCTTAATACCACAACGTCAACGTCGACCAGCTTCATTTTCACAAATTCGTCTTCAGCTCAGTCCCGGGCGAGCGGACCGGGTGCCATAAGCGGCACTACATCGAGGAACTTTACTATGCACAACTCGTTCTCGAGCCCGTTTTCCACCCTCGAACCCAGCCAGACCTCATCTGCACCAAATGTGGCCAGTACTGCCACGCGATCACACACATCGACGCTGACCTTCACATCGCAAGCTGGGAATCTCACCATTGCCACCAGCACATCCCTAGTTCCTCACCATCCATCTACAGCCCCTTTCACAATAACGAATGGCTCCCGCTCAACGAGTACTCTAGTCTCCAACGGATCTAGTTCGTGGCGGCTTAGCACTTTACCTCTGATATCTGTAAATTTCACAACATCCATCAGTGCCTCCTCGAGCACTCCACACGGCGCCTCCCACTCAGCTCCCTTTCCGCTGTCGAACAACACGGCGACGTATGCCCCATCAACTGGGCAAACGGCAATCAGTCGCACTGGCACGGGGATCACGCTCGCTCCCTCTACCTCAACTCTGTTCATTATCAACAGCACGTCATCCTCCAGTCCGCCCTTCCCACTGTCGAACGCAACCTTTGTTGTACCTGGAATCTCAGGCACTGGAAGCGAGGTTTCGACCACTGCCACACTTCCTTTAATTATTCCACCTTTCCCATCTTTCAATTTGACCACTATACCTCTGGTTACAGGCACAGGCACCGGGGCTTTTGGCACGATCTTGATATCCTCTTCGGCACCATATCCGCTGTCTAATTCAAGTTCTACACCTGCGGTGATTGCTACCGGCACGGCGAGCAGTATAATTGTCTCCTCTGAGACTTTGGCACCATTGCCGCTATCCAACGCATCATCTAGCCCCTTCCCATCTGGTACGGTCAAGACTGTGACTGCGTCATCTCTGACCATCACCAAAACCATCACACCGATCGGCAGCAATACCTCATCGTCCCCATCGTCCGTATATTATCCTCTGCCCAACTCCACCACCACGGTCGGGCCAAGCGCAAGCACAAGGAGCCTCAACTCAACACTGGTGATCTTCCCGAGCCTAACCGGCACGGCCGGCTCGTCATCCAAAGCCTCCCGCCCAGCGCCCTACCCCCTGACAAACTCGACTTCACTCATACGGACTACCGCCGGATCCGCAGTCACGCGCAGCTCCGTGGGCGCCATAACCAGATCCGACTCTGCAGTTCACACGCACACGGCCTCTCCGACAACCCCTCCTCTCTCTCTCACTTACATCCCCTTCTTGACCACCACGATCTCTCTCACAGCAAACACCAGCTGCGTAGAGACCGAAACGACGACTGAGACGGACACGCGGACCCTGCTATCGTCCACCACGACCACGGATACCCGGATCGTGCAAGCGTCGTCTATCACCAAGACCTACGCGGAGACGAGCACGGTGCTGGTCACGCAGACGAAGACGGAGACGGAGCACGGCTTCGAATCGAGCGCCGGTACGAAGAAGGCCACGAGTAGTACTACCCGACGTTCGGTGTCTACGACCACGTCCCTGTCGACTTCGACCACGCGCTCTACGTCGACGTCGCTGGAGGTGTCGACTTCCCTGTGTTGTGAGCCGGGGCCGACGTTTACTATTGAGACGAGCATGCCGGGGCCGGGGCCGACGGTCACCATCGAGACGAGTACGCCTCCTGCGTCGAGCCGACGACATCAGTTCTCAAGCCCGAGCTGGCTTATTGTTAGCCCTGGTTAGTGCTTCTCCTTCATACCCTACCTCTGCCACCCCCCCTCCTCCCTTCTTTTTTTGTTTTTTTGTTTGTGGGATTTCATCCGGGCCTAGAAGATGGCAGTGCTGACCTTTTTACTATATAAAGAGCGAACCACACTCCGCACGGAGACAAGCTGCCGCTCTGCTCTCGGCTCCGCTGCGAGCGAGACATCCTGGGAGATGCAGGCAGATCACCACCATGATGACGGGCGAGCCGGGGCCGGGCCTGGGCCGACGGGAGAGGGAGGTATGATGACTTTGGTGGCGGGTGCTGCGAAGCGGGATGTCTCCGAGGGGACCTGGGCTCGGAGGGTCCAGAGGAAGGTGGAGAAGGCACTTGCGAGCTTCGGCTATGGCGGCCCAACTATGGGGGATGATTGGCCATGACCGACAGCCAC
>MUZH01004013.1:0-35550 GCA_003012965.1 Juglanconis oblonga | reverse complement strand
TATTAATACCTATTAGCACCCCTCCGGCTAATACTAACCCTTAGGAGTCCTAGATATTATATAACCCGATAAATACTCTCTTATAATCTATATTAATAAAGAATCGAATTAATAGTTATTAAGGAAGCTTATTAATACCTATTTTCTTAATAATTATATAAATAGCGAAAGGGATAGAGGAGATAGCTTATCGGGTTACCTTTATTAAAGCGGAGAACTATAATTTTCGAAAGGCTAATAATATATTTAGCAAATATCGGAGGGCTAAGAAAACTTATCTTTATAAAAGAGGAATACTTACTTAAGAGGAGGTAATAGATATTTTAGCTAGAAAGGATATAGAGTAGTAAGCAAAGTATAATAAGGGTAAAAATATAGATAGGGAGGAAGGATAACCGGCGACTATTCGACGATATAGCAATTATAGCAAATCCGGCTATAATATACGAATATACGAGATCGATATAGAAATATCTAATATATATAGTTCTGATTAGTTTTAATTAATTTGAATAATTATAGTGCTGCAATTGAATAGAAAAGGTATATAGGTAGTGGAAAGTGTCCCGGGTACTAATATGTCCCGGGTACTAATGATCCACGTTACCCTAAGAAACCTTAAATCTTAGGGATCTTATAAGTTTAGCCTTAGCTAAATTATTTTTATTACCTCTTTATCTAGATAAGCGGTTTTACACTTAGTTAGGACGCTTAATAAAGTATTACTTTATATTCCTTAGAAACGAAGGTTCTAACTATTATATCGGTTATCTTAAGGTATAAATAGATATTTCTAAGCATTTGCTATATAGAGACTCTATTATTATTAAGGACTTATATTATAGCAGGGTCTAATATTATTAGATCGATTATTTTATATAACTAATTCTATATCTTCATAAGGTTTATATAAAGAGTAACCCGATTTAGTATATTATAAGCTTCTTAATAATAATAATTATTATATTCCTCTTTTTAAGTTAACTCGGGGAGGCTTGCTAGAGCTAGTTCGATATTAAGGACTACTAGCGTATTAGCATCCTTTTTTGCTTTCTAGTCAAGCTATATTTAGCTTTTCTTATACTCCTTATAGCATTCCTCTTCCTAAAGCTATTTATAGGCCGACCTATTTAAGAGGTCGACTTTTATAAAAGCCCTTAGCCTTATAATACTATCGGCTCTATAGGGGTCTATTTTCTCCTAAGTTCTATTTATTATATTATTTACTTTTAGGAGGGTATACTAGCTTAAGAAGTTAAATAAGCTTATAAGCTTTAATTTAGTGCTCTACTTATTAATATCTAGGTCGAAGACGGAAGCTATTATAAGTAAGGAGGTAGGGGTTATTATATTTAGGACTTTTTATTTTAAGACGATTACTTATATAGCATTCTGCAGTTTTAAGGGGAAAAAGAATTATAGACTTACGTTGCCGGGCTTATAACTAAGGAGATAAATGCGATAAGTAGGCAATAATAAATGACGAGTTATATTTTTAAGTAATAGAGCTCGTTATACAAAGGAAAGAAAAGATATGAGCTTTATAGGTACAAAATGGAGCTTGCGGAGTTTACCCTAACCCTGGCTTTTCTCCACATGGGAATAGGGTGTGTTAGAGGCAATCAAGTTGCCAGCTTGGCGCAAATTCGCCGGGTATCATTTCCATTTTGGTCTCTGTCAGCAATGAAATCGTTCAAGCTGATCTCGGGAGTCGAAGTTGAATAGCATCAAAAGTTCAGTCACCGTCCTCGTCCCCGTCCTCGTCCTCGTCCTCGTCCGCCTCATCCAGCTCAGCCTCAGGTTTCACTGGAGCGTCGACTGTGTCATCTTCCTGCTCCTCTTCATCTTCCCGATCCGAGGAGCTCCGCTCCTGCTCTCTCTCCGCCTGCTCAGCACGCTTGATCTTGCGCAGCAGTGGTTCATCCAGGAAGAGGTCATCCTTCTTCATATCCTAAAGGTGGTCGTCAGCATCACATGTATGAGATTTTAGGCTTTGAGTTATGTTACGGAAACTTACTTGGACATTACACCCCGTCTCAGGACACTTCTTCTGCAGACCTCGGGAGTTTCTAGCCGTAATCTCCAAGTAGGAGAATATTGCCTCCTTCTGGAACGAATGCTTGCAGCGCCGGCAGGTGTATGGCTCCGACATGACCACGAGCGACAGCGGACACCTGAAGCTCCTCACCTCCCTTGCGATCTGGATGTCATCGTCTGAGTCGTCTGAGTCACCGCCCTCCGCCCCCGTCAGATGCTGCGGTTGTCCGTCACTATCGAACCACGTTTTCGCATCTGGAACGGGGATCTCGTCATTTGGGTAGAGACCTTCGTGCCAGTTTCGCTTGAAGTCGATATATGAGTTATTCTTCGCATACTTATGAAACATGCTGAGGTCGTCATAGGCCGCAGCCTTGGCATCACGGTCGTGCTCAAGGATCCGGTAGATGGGGACGCCGGATACCTCGGGGGGTTGGTCGTCCTCGTCGCCATCTGCATTTTCCTGGGCCTGTGACAATTTCTCTTCTTGGACCATCGAGACGGCATCAGGAAGGTTCCTCAGAGCCTCCTTCTCGTCCTGCAACGCGGCCTGCATGTCCAGAACCTCCCTCATCGCCTTCTCCACCTTCAGCGTCAGCGGCTTCACCACATCCTCCAGCTCCGCAGCCTTGGCCCTTGCACCCTCGACGTCGGCAGCGGTGTCAGCCTCCCGGTCGTCATTGTTGCCTCGCCGTTTCTTGGCCTCCTTCTCCACCGCGTTTTTGCGGTTCGTCATGCGCTCGTTGATGGCCCAGACGGTGTTGGCGAGCAGCTTGGCCGACTCGTCCGTGTGCTTCTGGAGGCTCACATTGAAGCGGCTGCTGGAGAGCTCCCTGAGCTTCTGCTGTCCGTCGGCGTCGAGGGGGAATCTGGGCTCTTGGTACCGCGGCAACTCGAGGGAGGCCTCGTCTGCCGGGCGAGACGCCTGGGCCCGGCGGCTTCCCTGACGAGACGAGCCGGCGGACTGCACATTCTTTCGTGAAAACATGGTGGCGACTATCTTGTGTGCTCAGGCGTGCGTCGCGTGGGTTTGACGCGTTCTTCGTACGTGTGAAGCCTATCGCGCGCCACTTCCTTCCCGACGATCGTAGGGGATACACACAAGACGTTAGGGATTGAAGGCAACAGCTTCTGCCTCGTGAGTGCCTTTGTGATAAGTCACCAACGACTGACGTCTTTCGGAGGAAACGCGTGCAACACACGCGTCTTGTGAAATAAAAGAAACGAGCAGGGGTTGAAATCTAATTGAACCGTTACGTAAGCGGACAGGCGCATCTAGACTGCGGCAACCTGCAGCTCAAAGAGCCCCCCTGGCGATATGACATCAGGCCGGAAGCAGTAAGTCCAGTTGGAAGCCAGCACAGATCTGATTGATGCATGGATGGTCGTTTGGAAACCGAGAAGGGGACCGGAATCAAGGCTCGCTTTGTCGGATGACGACAAGGCTGTCGATTCCCTGCTAGGACCATCTAAGAGGCCTCTATATATTTACGAGCTGACGGCAGAAATGCCAACAAAGACGAGACCCGCTGCCTTGCGGGCACACATCATGCATCAATGCAAGTCTGTATATCAAGAGGCCGAATACCGTTGAGACCATCGTTTCTGAGTTCCACAACTCGCCTTTCTAGACATCTCAGTGGCGGCGGCATCATGGCAGGGAAAGCAACGCCTAAGAAGCAGAACAACCGCGCCGACCCCATCTCGAAGAAGGGGAGGGAGCCGAAGCCGGCGAAGGAGAAGGACCCCAAAGCCAGCCACCTCTACACCGATGACAACCCAGACACGACCCTCCAGGGCACTGGGTTTAAAGATGCGGCAACGGCCAATAACACTAGTAAGTTTCTTGAGACACACCGTCTCTCACAAGGTCTCGGAGCAAGCCTGTCCAGCCGCGGTGTTTGTCGCGTCTTACGTTCACAACAGCCTGAGACCCGGAGAATTACTCTCCAAGGTCATCTTGCCCGTGAACCAAAATACCCCCCCAAAAGAGAAGCATTTCGAATAACCCGTTGCCTGGCGCCCCGGCATCTGGTAGTGCTTTTGACTAACGTGAGGCGCAGTCTCGCTTGTGTCTAAGCGATCTCTTCTTTACCAATGGCAGATCATCAACACCATGTACAACCGCGCCAAACATCACCCCAAAAAGACCAAAGACATCGAGGCCGCGATCGCTGTCTTTGAAAAGTGGCTCAAGGAGACATATCCGCAGCAGAAAGCCGAGCAGCGAACCTTCAAGCCGCTGTCCAAAAAGGTGATCGAGTTGTTCCTCCCAGACCTCCAGAAGGCCAAGGGCATCGACACAAAGTTTGCCGAGCTGTACGTGACGCTGGAGCCCAGGAAGAAGCTCGCGAATGTCCTTGTGGATGATACGAAGCCGGGTGAGACCGACTGGGACAAGACGAGGGTGGATGCTCTGAGCAAGTTGGTCCCCGACGACGACGACGACGACGACGACGACGACGACGACGAGTTCGACGCGGATGAGCTGTGGGAGAAGGACGGCGTGCCATCGAACTATCACTTGAGCCTCATCGCTTGGGCCTGGTCCCCATTGACGGAGTACAAGCTGCTCAAGGGGACGAACAAGGGCTGAAGCCACCAAGATGCACAACGCAAGCCAGCTGCGTCATTGTGCCTGGCCCGGGAAGGATGAGGCGGGATGAAGCCGAGGTTCTGGATCTCGGGGGCGGTATGTGTGACGGTTCGTTTTATGCAGCAGCTGTCAACTGTATGTAACCATGTCCGTACGAGAATCGGAAACATACATCCAGGCATCGTGGTGTTGACAACCTGGAGGTGAGGACGTCCGTGCAACAGCCAGCACCACAGTATACATAGTAAAGTATGTTGCTGTGCGCGATGTGGCTTGACCATACCCATCGAGATCTCATCTCCTCGGCTGTGGCTGGGCTCCACTTCAGCCGATGACCAAGTGACAGATTGACAGACCCCTGCACTCTCAGCCGCGATCGCCCCAGCGAACGACGACTTCCACGATCGTCAACTATCGACGCCAGCAAACAGGTCCCCACGCTGCCACGATGCCCAGCTCTCTTGAATTGTCCGATGCAGAACCCGTCCCGCTGGACCAGTGAATCTGCTGCGTCTCTTGTCAAGCAATCAACAACATGGCATGGGGATCATGTCATAGATGCAGTTTCACTAATTCCCATCGGCCGTGGGGTTTTTTCCTCAATAGCGGCATGCTGGAGATCGACCTGGAGTTTTGGTTTTGCCCAGTCACACCATCGTCCCGACCATGCCAGCGTCCAGAAATATTCCGCAGATGACTGACAGACGGCTATTCCGGCATGGCCAGGCCCGTCGTGCCAGCACGCCCGTGCTACCATACTACCGAGTAACAACCACTTTGCCGAGCTAGTAAAAAAAAAAGCTGCCCTTTGTTAGGATTGTATTCGTACACCGGAGCGTTTAGTACGGCGGGCTGTATGTGTAGTACCGCAAAACTCTCTCCACTAGCTTGTCGGTTCCGTACTGGGCTCGATCCCTCCGCCCACATGATCTTGCCGCGATCATGACAGATGCGATGTTCCCCATCAAATGCGATCGACTTTCTGTCCAACTCGCTTGTCTTACCTTCCCCATGCCCTCTGAGTCGCCTCACTCCTCCATACGGTGGCCCTTCTGCTCCTATGCCATGCAGGTTCCACTTCTCAACGATCTACCCATGACCTCCCTCTCCCACCACGGTCTGGAAGTTACCGGAGTCTCGATTTCGTGCACACACCCCCATCGAATCTCGATCTGTCCCTTTCCAATTAAGCAAGCGACGTCTTGTCTTAAATACATGAACAACTGCTCACCAGCCCTCCTCTTTCGTGCATCTTTTGTTCAGCATCGTCAGAATTAACAGCCTCATCAACTTCGACACATCTACCGGCCTCTCCACGCCTTCAGCCTCATCGAACCCAATCGAAACAGGCCTTGTTCTGTACGCCTTCATGAGAACGCAATCAACAATCAACCTCCTCCACGACACCCTTGGATTACAACAGTGACAATGAATTCATGGGAGACATATGCTCTTGAAGTACGTGAACACTCTTGTCCCCATCGAAGACACGGCAGCCGCGCATCAGGACGGGAAGCTAACCTCTCCTGCAGTATCGATTCAGCAACGACGGCAAAGCAAAAGATATTCAATTGTCACAATGCCCCTCGGACTCCCGCGATACACCTGACCCCCTCATCTACCCCGGGTTGTACTGTCCGAGCGGTCTGGACATGATGACGGTGCTGCTCCGGATCTACGCCCGGCCCAACCCGCAGATCAACCTGGGTCCCATCGACTGCTCGGTCGCCCTTATCGTCTGTGACCTTGCCGTGGCAGACAACCCGATCGTCTACGCCTCAGATCCGTTTCTGCAGATGACGGGGTACCACATGCACGAGATCCAAGGCAAGAACTGCCGGTTCTTGCAGGCGCCCGGTGGGAACGTCAAGCCCAAGTCGAGCCGCAAGTACGTCGACAAGAGCACGGTCCGCGGCATGCGCGAGGCGATCAAGGCGAACAAAGAGCATCAGACCACGATTACAAATTTCAGAAAGGACGGGAACCCCTTCGTCAACATCCTGACCCTCATCCCCATCACCTGGGACAGCAAGGACTACCGATATTCAGTCGGGTTCCAAGTCGATAAGGATTCGTTGGCACGCGGCGCCTGACCGCCTCATCTCTCGACTCGCTTTCTACGAAAAGGGCCACGCCATGCTATCCACGGGTCTCTCCCTTTTTTATTTTTTATTTTATTTTTTCAATCGTCACCATCGAGTCGGTTGCAACAATACACCGGCCTAGCCTTTAGGCTATCTGCTTCGATGCAGTTTTGAACGTATACAGGCATGATCACGAGGAGTTTGGATGCACTCTGCCAGGTGATTCACAGCAGCTTTGAGGCATACTATACGGGGCATAGAGTAAGACAAGCATTATCCGGAGTTCAGGGGGAAATATGGTCGGTTGTTTCCAGAGGCTCCCTTGTCATGATTTTCTGCATGAGGTATCTGGCTGTAAGGCGTAATGCTGTTAGACATTTGCGACACCCACCAAGCAGCGGCATTTCTTGGTTTCTGGCTGCGAATCTCAGACACCAGTTGTCCAATATGCCGAGATGGTGTGCAGAAACATGATGGATTATACGAGCATGAGTAGTGTCATGAAGTACACAGACAGAGAGCAGAGGAGAAAGTAACTACCTTTGCATGAACGAACAAATGGGACAAGATAATTCCATGATAGAAACATTCCTTCCGATCTCCTATCAAGGTGTTAGCGATGAATGGACCTACCTGATGCCTCTGTCGCCCATCGTGCTCGCATATGAATTCAGATAAATTTTCGAGACTTCTCGCCACCGATCGGTGCCTGTTGAGAAGCTCATTTATTACCATACCGGCCATGCCGGGGAATATACGCACCCAAAGATTCATCGGGAGCCGCGCCACACCATTAACGTACGCGAGACAGTAATTTATAGGGCCAGTATTCTATGAACTCCAACTACAATTTCTCAGCTCTTTTCCCAGCAATATCGTTGAAATCTTGAAAAATTGTCAATTGAGTTTGCGTAGAATATAGGCCTGGATTTTGATTTTCAGTATATTGTGGTACCTATTTCGAACTGGACAAGTCATTGAGATCTTCATCCAGCAATATAAACAGACCAACTGACCAGGGGTGTGTATACATCATCTCCCGAGGTCTCCTACCAACTTGCGGCTACGATAGAGTTTGCAGCTGGACGATGTCAACATCTATCTACCTTCTAGATGACTCGCATGGAACGATGAATCGGGAACACAACCTGAAAGCAACGGGCCACTGAACTCTGTATTTCGTGTTATTGGCCTAACCTGTTCCCCAGAAAGGCAAAACCGCCTTGCGCTTGAAGAGTGTGCCGCTGCAGCGGTCCTGCGGCTTAGATGTTCTTGCTGCTGAGATGCACATCATTCTGACGCCGTACTATGGCGTCAATTCACAGCATGATGAATGTGGATTCATCAGGATCAGATCGCCAAGGACAACGAGTGGCGTGATCTTGGTGAGCGTCGTACGTGCCGGAAATCAGACAAAAACTGGATGGAAGACAAACTACCCCCCCCCCCTTTAATATAAGAAAAAGAGAAAAATCTTTTTTTTTCTGTTGAGGCGGGGATCGAGGCCGCTCTGATTTTGCCTCCTGCAGGAAACGTCGTTTTTTCCAAACGATTGCGACAGTCTCGCAACGATCTTGCAACGACTGGGGATAGATGCTGCATAATCAAACCTAATAACGGATTGCATCAAGTCTGCCATGGCCATCACAATAAGGCAATCTCGCTGCAGAAACCCCATTGCTTCACGCCGTCCGACTGGAGGTATTGTATTTCCAGGCATCACCTCATTCGCCTGGACGCACTGCAACATGGCATCGGCGCTCACTTGCTCCGTGGTCTCACATCCACAGCGATACCATAATGCGTCGCGGTATCCGTGTCTGTGCCACCATAAATTGGATTGACGACGTGGTTGACGTCGGACCGGCTGATTGCTGGGCGACACCCCCCCCCCCCAATCAAACTTGGGGTTCCAAGGAAGTGTCTAGCAAGCAGCCGCCGCGGACATTTCATTGGCGATTCTACGTCAGGCTAGCCATTCGTTCATTGGCTGGATGTACACGACACACAAGGAGCTATAAGCGCCTCAAACTCTGGCTGTGTGGAATAGACTTCAGCATTTGGATGTCATGCATATTGGCCGTTGATTATATCGGAGGTCAAAGCGGGAGTAGGAGGTTAGGTAGTTCGGACGAAACGACCCACGATACGAAAGAGTGGGTAGCAGCGCTCGAGCCTCGATCTGAGTCCATTTTAACGTTCAACGATGGAAAACAAGCTTTGGAAGTGGCCAGATCAAGACTCGTTATTGCTCATTTACTAAGCAGCACTATCACGCACTGTCGACAAAGCATACATCATGCCCCTGCGCGGCGCCGTACCCGTGAAGCTCCATCGAAAGGAGGACGCTGAGATCCTGCAGATCGGCAAGATCACGTGCTTCCTGCTGGAGGACGGCTCGCACACGGACAACCGGATTGGAGCCGTGATTTTGATGCTTCCAGCGGGGGCAGAAGGGCCGCCGATGCATTGGAGTCGGATGCATGATGAGTGTTTCTTCGTGACGAAAGGTGACTGACCAGGCGATCAGAGCAGCGCAGCGAATGGCCGAGATGCGGAATTGACACTGGTGATACAGGCACTATTCGATTCACAATACCCGACGGAACAGTCGATGCTTCCCAGGGAAGTATGATGGTCGTCCCGCCGAGGGCGACACATAGCTTTGCGAATGCATCGGAGACGGACGAGGCGGAGGTGTACATGACAGCCACGCCAGGTAAGTGTTGTTTCTTCCAACCTAGGGATTATGCTGACTCAAGTCCCTGAAAGGTTACTATATTGATTGTAAGTTGAATTCAACGGTGATGGGAACCTGTGCCCTGACTCCGTGATAGATTTTCGAATGCTTTCCCAGGAGATGGAAGGGGGCAAGGATATGGCGGTCGAGGAGTCCGAGTATCTGATGGCTCTGTTCGGGACTTTCCCAGCGGATTCGGAGATCTAGACTTTGGTCAGGCTTCTGAGGAGGTTTGTAGAGGAGGAAGCAACTTGAAGATGCGAGCAGGTGGTAGATGGGTCGCAGGATGGTAGAAGTGTTCGTGCTGCGACAGCATGCCATGCATCAACTATTCCTAGTAGGCAACAGCATAAGTCAGCCCTAAGTCCCGTTGCTCAGCCTTGCTGAACGCCGTCGACCCGAATCTACCGCTTGGTCAGTGCCATTCGTCTTCTTTGCTGGCTTTGCCTTAGAAGCCTTCTGCTCCGCCGCCATCGTCTGCTTGACTTTGGCTTTTTTGCGTGCCGGCTCCTCCTCTTCTTCCTCATTCGCCGCTTGGGCTGACGATTTTCTGGCTCTGTGCTTTTTGGGCTTCACTTCATCTTCCTTGGAATCCTGAGACTTTGTCTTCTTCGCCTTGCCGCTCGCGGGCTTCACTCCGTCGGCGTCGGCGTCCCGGGTCTTTGTTTTACTTCCCTTGCCCTTCTTCGGCTTCTCGTCCGCATCGCCGTCATCGAAAGCCTCCTCTTTGATGCCTGGTGCAACATGACCCGTCTTCTTCTGGATGGCCGGTGCATAGCAGCTCGTGCGCCCCCCAACAGTAATCCAGGCAAGCTTCTCTCCGTTGGGAAGTGTGCCAGCTCCCTGTTTGCCCTTGCCCCACCGATGATCAAATATCCAGTGGCTTGGGAATTTGTCTGAGTCGGCGAGCAGATCACACGCCGTTTGGCACACGTATCTGATGGACTCATGTAAACGCTTGACCTCCTCGTCTGAAAACTCGTTGCAATACTGCTCCGGATGTAACCTGGCGTGGTAGAGGCTTTCATCGGCGACCCAGTTCCCTACGCCACTGATGACCGCCTGATCGAGGATCAGGGCCTTGACTGGGACATGTCGCTTCCGCATAATGGTCCTCAGATATTCTTCGGTAAATTTGTCCTTGTCGACGACCGGATCAGGTCCGTTCTCGATCAGTGGAGAGTTCTGGCGAATCTCGGCTCCAGGACAGTTAACCAGGCGGATGCGACCAAACCTAGTCATGTTGTCAGAATCGGGCTCATATTCGAACAGACAATCTCAAGAAAGTCTACTCACCGTCTTGAGTCTGTGAAGGCTATCCGGACGGGAGATTTGCCCTCGGTTTCCAGCTCAAATTTCCAGAATCGTGGTGGCCATGCTTCTTGCTCCTCGGGGTTCGTCTTCTTGTAGTAATTGGTGTAGCCTGAGCGGTCATTCTGGATGTGAATCCACCCTGTCATGCCCAGGTGCATCACCGGATGCGAGCCCGGGTCGCTGAGCCTCAACCAGAAGTACTTCCCTTGACTTCCAGCTTCGAGGACCTGTAAGACGGTCAGAGAGCTGAGGCTGCTAAGTATCGTATGCGTAAAGGCACACCTTGCGGCCCTTCAAGGCTTTCTCGAACGCTGGCCCGCTGCATCCGACTTTGCAGAAGATGTTGGCATCGTCCGGAGCTTGCACGTTGGCGATTTTCTTTCCGACCAGGCGCTGCCGGAGGAAATGAACCAGTCTCGCAACTAGACCAGAATCAGCAAAGTACATAGAGCCAATCATCAATTCACCAACCTTCAGCGATTTCAGGCATCGTGTTTTTGGGGGGTGGGCGGTCGAGCGGTTTTCAGAATATCGATGGTTCTCAAGAGCAGACGCGATGCAGGCGCGGAGATGGATGACGTTTCGAGGCGCGGGGGAGACGAGACAGTCGCGTAGGCAGGTGACCTGAGCCCCGCTAAAATTGACAGGGGAGCTTGGCGGCTCCGCTTGAACAACCTGCATCTACGAAATTTTCTGAGCTCAACAAACCAATCCTTCTTTCTCTTTCCCTTCACAACACGGCGCCAACTGCAATGAACGCTGCGCGCACACAACATCTCGAGGTAAGCACCTTTCTGCTTTCTTTCCACCATCCTTCTTCCTGATGACAACACCAAAACCGCAAACTAGAGTCTTTGACCTATACGGAATGAAACCGAATTTGTAACGTCAGTCTGAATGACAAGATACGACGCGCGCTTCAACACATCCTTCCATGGCTGCGACCAGAAGCTGATAATCGAAACAGTAGTTCTCGAGTCTTTTTTCCTTGCCATGGCATCGTGATATCGATGCGCACCGGGCATCCTCTGCGATGGTACGTTCGACCCTTCTATCCCCCCAATCCGCTTCACCTGATGAACATTTACTTTGCTTCGGCAAGTTGGAATTACCGACTGAGTCTTTTCATTGACGACAAAAATGGCTGTTTCTGATTGCAATCCCAATTCCTGACGACTGTTTGCATAACACATGTCTTTGCCCAAGATGCTGACTACATAATTGCTCAGGCCCAGCTCTCACCTCTTTTCTTCTCTCTTTCGGGTACGACTATCCACATCGCTTCCCATTCACGTCTTATATGATGAAACGGCACTGGGCTCCGATCATATTTCCATGAGCAGATATGCCATTTTTGCGACAGGCCTAGAAAACCTCGTCCACTGATTCGACCTCACAACAAACGAGTTGAACACACCAGGCTGGAGCTGTCCGCTGACATGCGTCTGTGACAACAGAGCCTTAACGGACCCAATGTGCATGGTCGTTCGTTGGTGTAGTTGCGCAGTGACGACGACACTTGATTCAGCCCTCAACGTTGTGCTGGGTAGGTCAACCATCTCCCATCTTTTCTCCGACACCGTCTCCCTGATGAACCCTTAGATGACGAGTCTTATCCGGGTTTCCCGATGCAGACAACACCTTTTTTATACCATTCATGCATTACCTGACAGAGACATGACACACAACATCTTCCCTTGCGATACAGAGAAGTTCACTGTGCTGACACTGTCGATATAGGATAAGCTCTTGGAGCTCAGCAGCCGTAGTTGGTTAGTCTACCACGTCTGGCCCCGATTTCCTGGCCTCTTACGACACTCAGCGCTCTGCCCGTCCAACATGATGATCTGACAAAAAATTGACAAGCATATGTCAGAGCTTTCGAGCGCAGATGATAAAAGTCATTTCTGAACATCAGGGTTGAGCGCTGACTTGGGATGTGCCTCAGCTGGAGAATCCTGGCTGACTATGAAATCAGAACCGGACATCAGCTGTGTCGACGCTGGCTGTTTGCCTCGTGCTGTTCCCCGAACAGTGAGTGCCACACCCTTTCATCGTACATCACCTCCACCCGCGGTAATATGATGATCATAAAATTTATCACGACGGTCTTCATAGCAAATGCCTTGATGAAAATGTCCCCTGACCGGGACTCCACTAACTGATATCGCCATTCCTTGTCAATTTCGCCTCATCATCCGCTCGTCTTGCTCGATTGCTGACGAATAGATCTAGGGACTGCTGCTGTGACGTGGATCGTGTTTACTCCGGCAACTTGTCTTTCAGGTAAGCCACAGTGGGTATGCTTCTTCTCGGGGGATATGTTTTGACGTGGTGTTCCCTTCGCGCCCTGCTACTATGCTTTAGGCCTTCCTGGGCCATCAGTGTCTCTGGACTTCGAATCGAATGCCTCCATTGTACACACTAGTAGAGTTTATAGGACAATATACAGCTTTATTATTATACATACTCTGACTACTTGTATTTCAATCATCGCTTATCCACACATCGACTTGTGCCCGTGGAGCATCTATGTTTTGATCCTATGCCTCCAAACGCCAAAGCAATGCTAAAAGACAGGAAACGCTATCCTCATCCCACGTCATGTCTTTCATGTCAACCAATTCCTCACACCAAGGTGGCCTCCTCCCTTGAGCCACAAGCTAATACGTCTCTGGCAGTCCAGGGTACCACTCCGGAATCGTCGTCGAGTTGCAGAAGAAGCTTCGATCGTACGCTTTGGCTGGGAGTATCCCCGCGGCCAACCCCCTCTTGTAGCTCCACTGCGTACTGCCCTCGCTCGTCCACCACGTCCAGTACCACCATCCCCAGCCCTTCTCGAATGAGTCCATCTGCGCACTGGCGAAATACAGCAAGAACTGCTTGTAGTCATCACTGTACGTGCTCGGGTCTTTGTTCGCATCCGTGCAAGAACAAGAATCGTCGGTCGTCGGACACCGCGGCGTGAGCGCCCTGAGCGGATCACTGCTGTTGCCCGTATCGTACGTCCCCGTCCAGCGATTGCCCCAGCCGACGTTGTTCAGGTTCGTGGCGCAGTCCGTGTCAGCCTGGGACCACTCCGCCACGAGCGTCGGACCGAAACCCGTGCTCGTGTCCATCGACTGCTCCGTCTGCTCGGTCCAGCCCTCGCACGCGTACGTGACCTTCTCGGTGTGGTTGTACACGATCTGTTGGTTGTTGAAGATGACGTACTGGTGCACGTCGAGCGCCAGCCCGTCGCCGTACCCCGACAGCTCCCCCTGCCACGCGTCCAAGCCTCTAAAGCCGTCCCCAATCACCACGACCGTGTTGTTGGGCAGGCCGTTCTCCCGCACCATGTTGTACACGGTGGTGGTCCAGTTGAGCACCTCGGAGGGCGCGATGAAGGTCATGCGCGGCTCGTTGGCGAGGCCGTAATGCGTGATGATGTTCTCGTAGCGCGGCTGTGCGAAGAATTTGGACAGGCGGTCGTGCACGTCGATGGACCGCTCGACGTTCTGCGTGCCGTTCGTCCCGTTGAACCAGCCGATCGGCCCTTGGCGCCCGCTGTGGTTCCAGCCGTTTTGGGAGCCGGGCAGACCGTGCAGATCGAGGTTCACCCGCAGACCGTACTTGCGCGCCCACTCGATGCCGCGCAGCAGGTACCGCCAGGACGTGCGGAACAGATACGGGTCGTCGTCGTACGTCTGGACCGCCCAGTAGCTGTAGGGGATGCGGATGTGGTCGAGCCCCGCGTCGGCGATCTCGGCGAAGGTCGACTCGGTCACGAAGGAGGAGTAGTGCTTCTCGAGGGTGGAGGCGCAGGCGCTGGGGCCGAGGTGGGTGCACAGCGTGTACTCGTCGATGATGCCGAGGGAGTCGTCGTAGTCGAAGAGGTCTGGCGCGATGAACGGCTCGAGGGAGAGCCACCCGCCCAGGTTGACGCCGCGGGCGGGGCGGTCGGAATAGGAGCCCCAGTCCGCGTTGAGGGCCGGGACGATGTCGTTGGGCGCGGCGGAGTCGTCCCAGGTCGAGTTGAGGCCCATGATGGGTAGGTCGCCGACCATGGCGTCGGTGTAGGTCAGGTTGAAGTCGATGGTGTCGTACCAGGTGAAGGGGTTGAGGTAGCTGGGGGCGCCGCTCGGGATGCTGCTGCTGTTTATGCTGCCGAGGTTGCAGGTTAGGGAGTTGCTGCAGCTGGAGCCCCCGGTGCCGCCGTTCTTGCTCACGACGACGGCTGCCACAATGATGATGATCAAAATGACTACCGAGATGGCGGCCGCGATTACTGAAGAAAGTCAGTCCGGTTCGTCAGTGGGATAATGATTCAAGCACTTACATAACTTCTTCTTAGTCCAGAAAGGCTTCTTTTGGGGCTCCTCGTAATATGCCCCCTCCTTGTAGAAGCTATCGCGACTCGTCGAGGCATTGGTGTTGGTACCACCTCCGCGGCCACCACCTCGCATATTATGCCAGAAACCCTTGGCCTTGCTCTCTCCAGCACTAACACCTGCAGAGCTGGCGATCACTGCCTTGCTCTTCTTCTGGTGCTTGCGCTCCTTTCGTCGTCTCTCACGTTCAGCGTTCTCGGCCATCATGTCCTGGAAGACCTCCGGGATTTCTTGATACGCTGGAGTAGACTCGTATGCTGGAGCCCGGGAAGAGCGGTCTTTCCTCCTCTGCCTCCGCTCATGGTGATAGTCCGTGCCAGCTTCCGCATCCTCGTAGGTCGGTGTCGCAGGAGCTGAGGGATACGACCTCGACTTCCGTGCTCGGTGCGGTCTGGGGGGGCTGTCCCTCTCCACCTCTCGGTACTCGTCCCGGTCCACTTTTGCCCTTGACTCCCGCCTTCTTCGTTCCCTGCGCTCATGACGCCGTCTCCTCTCGAGATCCTCCTCGTCCTCCACCACCACCACCTCTTCCTCTCTTGTGCCGAGCCCTCTCATGTTTGCTTCATTTAACGCGGCTAGCGCGTCCATGGAGAGTGCCGGGCGAGAGCTATGGCCAGACTTCGTCCTGTCCGATGAGTCGCCATGTTGTTGTCTGGAATGGCGTTTCTTGTGCCTCCTTTCACCTGGTTCCCGGTGTTCTCTGGAACGATGCCGGTCCGCCATGTTGGGAGACAGAAGCGCGGTCTGATGTATTTCTGGAGAGGAATTCCAGAAGAGTGAAGCTGCGGAAAGGATGGTCTAGTTGAAGAACAGGCTCAGACTAGCACCAGAACCAGCCCAATGGGTGTGAGTGAGATCCCAACTGCATACCAGAAAATTACAACACTCTCGTCCAAGACACGCGGGTGAGAATCGATGAACTTGAACTGATAGGATTTGCATCTAGAAATAATTCCACACACCTGCATCATGTCCATCCCGCTTGGGCCTGACGATGTTTGTAAACTGGTGGCTGGTAACCAGGGTGATGATCCTAGACGGATGGCGGGTTGCAGCGACAAGGATCTTGGCGTAGGGGCCAGGGTGCCGAGTCCCGAACTGCAGGTCGGATACTACCTAGGTACGTACCTGCTAGTGTATGGTGCGCTGGGTGCGTACCAGGTAGGCACCTAGTCAGCAACAGGGGTGGTGCCTTGTCGCTCCTCCCCAGAGTTGATGTCCTTCCCCAGACCGAGGGTAGCCGGTCTGAACCTCCAACAACGCCGAGGTCAGCATCATTTCCCGGAGGGGTGATGTTCTCGGTCGGCATTGGCACACTGAATAAAACTGAATTTGGCTCTTACCTCCTTTCTCCAGATGTTCCGAATGCTTCACGTCCTTGTGTGAATCTCTCAAGTCCTTCCTTCTCGTGATATCAGCCATCATGGGGAGCCAGCTCCCTCGACACCTAAAGAAGGCTGCGGCTCTGGCTGCCCGTCCCTCGTCAAGCCCCAACCTGCTTACAATATCGCAGACTCGCTTCCCACGACGGACATATTCAACTCACCCTCCCAATGCGAAGCTAAATCTCCCCATAGACTATGCAACAACCCCCCTCCTAGCACACACCTCCCAATCCGCCCTCCACAACCCCGAACTGCCCCCGGACGTCCGCGACGGGCCCACCAAGCGCCTCAACCTCTTCCAGGCCATCAACGACGCGCTCTCCACCGCGCTCAACGAAGACGAATCCGTTCTGCTCTTTGGCGAGGACGTCGCCTTCGGCGGCGTCTTCCGCTGCTCCATGAAACTCGCCGAGACGTACGGCTCGCACCGCGTCTTCAACACTCCGCTTTCGGAGCAAGGCATCATGGGTTTCGCCATCGGCTGCGCGGCCGAGGGCATGCGGCCCGTGGCCGAGATCCAGTTCGCCGACTACGTCTTCCCGGCCTTCGACCAGATGGTCAACGAGGCCGCCAAGTACCGGTACAGGGAGGGCGGCACGGGGAGGCACGTCGGCGGGCTGACGGTGCGCATGCCGTGTGGCGCGGTGGGCCACGGCGCGCTGTATCACTCGCAGAGTCCCGAGGCCCTGTTCACTCACGTGCCTGGGTGGAGGGTGGTCATGCCGAGGGGCCCACTGCAGGCGAAAGGGTTGCTGCTGGCGGCGATCAGGAGTAATGACCCGGTCATTTTCATGGAGCCTAAGGTGTTGTACCGCGCAGCCGTGGAGCAGGTGCCTGTTGCGGCGTATGAGTTGCCGTTGTCGAAAGCGGAGGTGCTGAAAGAGGGAAAGGACGTGACGATCGTGTCATATGGACAGCCGCTCTATATCTGTCTTGATGCGATCAAGAGGGCGGAGGAGGAGCTGGGCATCAGCGTCGAACTGATTGATCTGAGGACAATATTCCCCTGGGACAAGGAAACGGTGTTCAAAAGTGTGCGGAAGACGGGTAGGTGTATGGTTGTGCACGAGGCTATGGTCAATGCGGGCGTGGGTGCTGAGGTTGCGGCGGCTGTTCAGGAGGATCCCGAGACGTTCATCCGGTTGGAGGCACCTGTGGTAAGACTGGCGGGCTGGAGTATACCAACTGCTTTGATTTTTGAGAAATTCATCCTGCCGGATATTGCGAGTAAGTGATTTTCCTGTTTCTCCTCCCGAAACTTTCGACTGACTTGTCCAGGAGTATACGATAACATTAAGAAGATATTGAACTACTAATATTTTCATCATATGATAATGACATAGAGTGTTGGCAGTAAGACATGATGGCGAATCGTTCTTGGCTTAGGCATTACTGTCCCTGTGGTGGTGACATGTGAAAAAGATGTTGCTCTGTAGATACCTGGGGTCAGTACCATAGAGCAGTGACACTGTGCCAGGCAGATTCCTACCAATAGTATAGAGCGGGTGTATATCTATCTCATCAAAAGAATTAGTTAGGATATTGCAATGATGGGGAAATACAAATATCATGTTGAAGTGTATGTAGCCTTGTGATCGAATAAAAAGGCTTGCTAACCTAGGCGAGTGAGTGAGTTGCTATGGCGCTTTGTGGGCACGACCAAAGCATACGGAAGAAACAATGGAGTGCGGAGCCCGTAAATGAATGACCCAAGAGTTTGAAGAGGAACTTCTGAAGTGACTTTGAGCTGGCAAGCTGTATTTACCTTAGGTATTCATACATGTCTTGACCTCTTACTGGTCTTAGACTCGATTGGCATTTTGATAGCTTAACCATCTTTCAACCTAGCTTTATTATTTCTGCAAACTGGGTTTCTGAAAAGTGGCCAGGAACTTTTACGCTCCATAATTCAAATTGATTGTAAGCCTGGTTGTATGTTCAAATAAGTAAGCAGCTGTAAATATGTTACATGAGATCTTTGAAAAGGCCTGGAGGAGCACTATATTCTTGTACAGGAGCTTCGAACAAGGCTAGTAGGGTACTATGCCGTTGAGAGGACCTTTGAAAAAACGGCAGTGCGAGAAGAGACACTAAATTGTTACATAAAAAACGACCTTCAAAAAGTCTGACAGAGGCTGCGCTATGGATGGTGTCGTATAGGATGCTTGAAAAAAGTCTGGCAGGGGGGAGGCACTATATCATCATGATAGGACTTTTGAAAAAGTCTGGTGAAAGGGACACTGTGTCGTCGTATAGAGAGCTTTGACACACATTAATCAGGTACCTGTGTCACCCAGCGTTGCTCATATGTGACTTGAATATTCCACCTCCTAAGCATGCGGTATGCCCTCGAGTTCTGTGGTTGAGTTCCGAGAAAACAGATTATGACCCTTCTTTCCTTATAGCCAAGAAGTAATTCCCAACGCTCTCACTCCCCGGCACCTCTTTCCAACCCAAGCCTGGGACGTAAACCACTCCCATCACAACGGGACTGCTCCATCCTGTCCTCTGAGCAAAATAGTTTCTCAACTCCCCGACGTTGATATACTTCTCCCAGTCGTGAGTTCCCTTTGGTACAATCCCAAGCACATCCTCCGCCATGAAATTCGTCGTGAACCAGCTCATCCACGTCCGCGCGATGGTGCTCATCACCAGCCAGCCTCCGGGTTTGACGAAGTCCCCGCACCTTTCCAGAAACGCAGACGGCTTGTCCACATGCTCGATAACCTCAAACAGGCTGACCACATCGTATCTCTCTCCGTCGTCCTTGGGCACCGGCAGCGTCTCGATGGTGCCGGCGACGTAGCTCAACTTGGACGCCAAGGAAGGGTCCTTGGCCGCATGCGCCCTTGCGATCTTGAGCACCTCGGGCGTGGGGTCCACGGCGGTCACAGACGCGGTGGTGGGCAACCGGGCCGCGGATTCGGCGAAGATGCCGCCACCGCAGCCGACGTCGAGATAGCGTAGTTTTTGAGAGGGTGAAGGGGGCGCTGGCTGGCTGGCGTGACAGGTGCGGATGAAGTCATGGCGCAGGGGGTTCATGAGGTGGAGGATGCGTGAGGATCCGTGGGGTTCCCACCAAGACGAAGCGAGGGCATTGAAATGGGCAACCTCCGAGGGGTTGACGGATGAATATGCATTGTTGTTAGGAGAGGAAGGGCCATCAGTGCTCTGGAACCGTCGACATAATATCGGTATAGACCGCGGCGTATTGGCTGCTGGTGTGAGTGATCGTGCTGGTCGAGGCTGAGCTCTCCGAAGCTGCCGTAGTAGGGCTGTTGATGCCCTTGAAGGTGCCATTCTTGTGATGTGGATTTTGTCACCGTATCTGGCCGAGATTGTCAAGTAAAGTCTGCCCTGGACGAAGGAGGCTCAAACGCAACGTCGATCTGGGACGATGAGTGATGAGGTCAGAGCCGGCGAGCTCCAAACTTTTGGGCGGCGGATCGGCTCTTCCGACCTGCAGGGTCCCGATCTTTCAGGGGTTGTGCAGCGCCCGAAGTTGAACTGTCCACAGCCGATTCGGGGCCCCACAAAGCCGGCAGCCTCGGGCGCATGACAACCACCTGTGAAGAATTCGGCAGAAGTTGTACAGGAAGCACAGGAAGAAATACAGGTTCGCTCTGGAACGACAGAATCGGAGCTCGAGACAATTAATTTGATATTCTCTTGAGAACACGCGTCATCTTGGTTGTACTGCAAAATTAAGGTTCTCTGACTTAATAAGCAGTGTCAATTGCTCACTCAGCAGGAACCCACCGGCAACGGGAAGAACGGGTCCATCGCGGGGCACTCGAGATACTCTTAAACCACCACAACATCCAGTATATTGCGCGATACGAGGCATGTCTTCCGTGACTTCTCGCCGATCCTCATTCTCCTCGGTCTTCTCTGTCTAATCGTGCCCGCCAGTGTTCATCTTGAAGCTTTGTTTATCCTGAATTCACCGTGGAAGCCGTATCCCAAACGCCGAAAAGCGCCCCATCTGAAGAGTCAGTGAATCGAGACGAGGCCGATTTCTTCCGGCCAAGATTCGCAGTGACAAAACCTGGGACGGTCGTCTCTGCTATTCCATCTGGAGACAATTGCGATTTCCAGGCAGATCACCTTCTTTCATCCGCAACATGTCCGCAACAGCCCTCGACAAGTCTGAGTTCGACTCGATACCAGATACCATTCAGGCCTTCCGTACGAGTCCCTGTCCACTCCCTTCCACGGCTTCTCAGCTAATCCAAGCCCTTCCCCAGGCGATGGCCAATTCATAGTAGTCCTCGACGAGGCGCACCGCGAAAACGAAGCCGACCTGATCATCGCCGCCGAGTCCGTCACCACCGAGCAAATGGCCTTCATGATCCGCCACTCGTCAGGCTATGTCTGTGCCCCCGTGGTCCCCCAGCTCACCGAGTCCCTCGACCTGCCCCAGATGGTCTCCAGCAACGAAGACCCCCGTGCGACCGCGTACACGGTCACGGTCGACTCGGCCGATCCGGCCGTCACGACGGGCATCTCGGCGCACGACCGCGCGCTGACCTGCCGCACGCTCGCGGATCCGAGCGCGACCAAGGAGAGTTTCCGGAGACCGGGGCATGTGCTGCCGCTGAGAGCGCGGCCGGGAGGTGTGAGGCAGAGACACGGACACACGGAGGCGGCGACGGAGTTCTGCCGGCTGGCCGGGAAGAGGCCCGCGGCTGTGATCTGTGAGCTGGTGGATGACGGAGAGGTGGTGGAGGGCCAGGCGATACACCGGGAGCCGGGCATGTTGCGGGGCGAGGGGTGTGTGGCGTTTGCGAGGAAATTTGGCTTGAGGGTGTGCACGATTGAGGATTTGGTGGAGTATGTTGAGAAGGTGGACGGGAAGCTCGAGACGAACGGGTCTGCGTGAGACTTGTGGGTGTGAGAACGGCGGCGTGGTGGGTATGCATCAGTTCATGGCTATGGGCTAAGGTTTGAGAGCAATCTCAGGGCTCCGGCGAACACTTTGGGACCTGGCCTTTCAAAGACATTTTGGACATCCCGCCGCAAGGCATGGCATCTGGGGGCACATTTACGACTGGGGAATCAATTTTTAGGTGGTGTAGACAAGACTCTCCTCGATTTGGAAGCTCGTAACCCGATGTGTCATGAGTTTCGTGGTAGGGGCCTTTCGGTGCTGCATGGTGCGTAGCCACTGGTCCTGAACTCATCCCGCCCGGAGAATATATATCTCGAGGACGAGAACCCATTCTGTGCTGATCTGACGGGATATCTTCGTACCAGTACTGGACATCTCACCAACAATCTCAGCACTCTCGGGCAGCTTCAAGGATGACTGCTCCGTCGTCGACAACCTCGGCAAAGAAATGCAAACACCACGCGCATGCTTTCCTGTCACCTGCGAACTCCGACTCTCCCAACTAGCAACTTCAAATGCTCACCACCACCAGCAATATCCTAGAGCCAAACCACTGGGCTCGCTTTAGCATCCATACAGAGAGGTCGGTCTACCTCCTTTCAACGAGCCAAGCCGAGATTAACCTTGCGGCTGAGACAGATCGGAGCACCCACAGCCCGCCTTGCGGTCTGGGCAGCGGCCAGCATTGACCAAGCGACGACAGCGTGATGAGCCCTCCCGTTGGCCCAAGTCCTCGTGGTGCACCTACCGCGAAGCCAGGTCTAGGAATGGCTTGACAGGCGTAGCTCGCCCTTGGTTCATGTGCGCAAGCCAGGCCGAGCTGTCACGAATCTTGATCTCGACTTGGCAATCGAGGGCAGACGGCTGTTGGATAGATGAGATGCGATGAGATGCGACGAGGCAAACACCCTTGCGTGGTCCGCGCGTATGCCTGCCCGGCGGTAGATCTCCTTCCTCGGAAACAATCCCCTCCAAGCAAGCAGGCCCGCATATAGCAAGTGTCGCCGGATAAGATTCATCCCAATCACCGTCGCCTCTCGCTGCCGCGCTAGATAAGGCTGAAACACACAGCCTTATGTCCAGAGTGCCGAGCGCGCGTTGTCTCTCTTCTTCCTAGAAGCGGTTTGGAAGTCCGCATCAAACGTGCCTGACATCTGTCTGCCCAACGCCGGCCCAGTCGGCCATCTCACACACTTTTCTACCGAGTCATACTTATGCCCGGTCAGGCTAGAGAAGCCGGTAAGGCCATGCGAGCCGGTCGTTGTTTCGCCCAATCATGGACCTCCTTCAGCCTGTCATCCGCTTCGCCGCGTCGTTCCGAGTGCGAGTCTCAAAGAGCTGGGGGGGAAACAGGTCTTAGCTCTTCCTGGATTCCTGGGTCAAGAGAGGACAGAGGCTTTTGCGCTTGAACTCGCCGGGAGAAGATGATGGCGGATAGAACCTGAGTTTGTCTGAGAGGACCAAGAAGAGGTCGCAGCCGTTGACAGACTCTCACTTGGATTATGTAAAGTTTCATCTGCTTTTGGAACCCCAAGTCCCGCGAACGTCTCGTCCGCCGACTATGGGGAGTCGTCCATCTCAGAATTCCTAACTCCTAACCCAGCAGGGTCTGAGCGAAGCCATCCGACGACCCAGAAGCTCTAAGCGACGTGGGCCAGCCAGCCAGCATGCACAGTGGCCCCAGCTACAGCCGTCCAGCCCGTCCTGCTGGAAACACGTGGAGAACAGACGCCACATCGTCTTTCCTTACTCTGTACCCACTGTCCTACTCCCCCAGCAAAAGGGGGAATCGTCGTTTAAAGGCCAATTTCCTTACCCCTGGGGGAGAACTCCGTGGCCCTGGGGAAGGCAGATGTCAGGGCCAGCTTGCGGCCAGAGGTACAGCCCAAGTACCGAGCAGGGATCGTGGAGTGCATCGAAGAAATGCTCCACTCGGGATGGCCACCCGAAGCCCGGGACGGGGAGCAGTCCCAGCTCCATGATTTGGCAGAGTGGATCGTGCCCAGATCTCGAGAACCTTGACGACTCGACGCTGAAGCCTGCTGTGATGCGTGGTGATGAATCTTCTGTGAGCGAGGACCGCGAGAGACGTATGTACGAAGCTAGAGTGCCCCGACGGCGGCGAGTATTCATTGTCTTGGTGGCTGAGATACACCGGCAGTTGCTTTGTAGAAGAAGACACAGGAACCGCAACGATCGTCGCCGACGTAATGCGGCTAGCCGGCTGCCTTAACGTTGACGGACAAGCTGCCAGATCTTCGGTACCGGATACGCACGCCTGAACCCGAACTGATCAAGTTGGCAGGCTCAGCATCGCGGCCAGCCAGGTCAGAGTGTGGTCCCACCAGCCGACAAGATGAACACCACAGGACGACCTAGGGAGCAAGACGCCGTAAACTTCTGGGCAGCCTACGATGCCAGTGGAATCAAGTAGTGAATATCGGATGAGGCGGGAGTGCACTCATGTTCAGGTTCTTAAGGCATCCCGAATGGTAGTGCTTTTCCCGAGACAGTCCTAGATTTGGGATTTGACCTTGTCCACGGTCGGTCCGCGCAAGTCATCCCGACCACCACGCGAGAAGAAATTAATTTGCTTTGCGTCCGTCGGCCACAAGTCTGGTTCGTCCAAGATCACACATATACAACCTGGGCGCACGTGAGGAATAGGGCCATAGGGACCACGCCCGTAACCTACACCCAGATGGAGGGCTGCCCTATTGTCCCGGCGTCACCAAAATCGATACATCTCGTAGTCGAAAATTCCCGTCTTGCCAGCGGCCGCATGGGATGAAGCTATGGGCAGCTGCTCGTGTCCCCGAACTTTGGCAATCCTGAAACTTTGGAAGCTATGCCCTCATGCAGACCAATGTGATCCCGGTGACGAGTCAACCATGGAACTTCGAACGTGTCTTTCTGCGGCGACGTAAATACAACCCTAAGATCTATGGCAGCATTTTAGACGCCGCCGTTTGAAACACCCCATCTGCAACCTGCCAGTCGAGCCCGCAGACGTGCGCGGAGGCTAAACGGCATCTGTGAGCTGAAGGGCGCTTGGATACCAATGCGCCAAGGCAGGGCTGAGGGCTGAAGAAACTTCCCGACCTTATCATGCTGGTCAGTCTGGCCATCATGGCATTGCTATTTTGACTGCCTGCCTTCTTCGGACCGTTGCACGGCAGGAAGGGATTGATCCCGGTGGAGGACCCCGAACACGAGCCTCAGGTGACATTCCTGCATTCCCAGTCTGTGCTTTTGTTTGTACTCATGGACGGGATCTGCGCTCCGGTCAGCTTTTTTGCAGAGACGCCACACCAACGGCCCTGCTTGAAAACGAAATCCGAGAGCACGGCGGCGGCAGAAACCCGGGAAAACGTATTCCAGACATCCAGGCCCGTAGACGGTGCCCAATGTAGTCTTCAAAGCAATCGAAATAGAGACAAAAACACTCAATCGCATTAGCTCTAGGAGGATGGGCTATAGTGGCATATACAATGCCGGTGCAACATATGTAAAATCGAGATGGCAGCACGGCAGTCATGTTGCTGTCACGTCGTACGATCGAGGCCTTCGTCTGATCGCCGTGGTCGAGCAGTCATTGGCGAGCAACAAACTCAAGAAACAGAACGGCGCCGCGGCGACTATGAAGGGCACGATAATTGGGAGCCGCTCGAGGGTAAGGTGACCTCGTCTTATGCAAGAGTCCGTTGGTCGAGACCACGGTGTTGAGCATTTCTGGGCAGAATTACTCAAGAGCCAAAGAAAGGACCGCCGTTCCGTCACCATCACACAACCAGGCCATCATCGAAGTCAGAACAGGCGAAAATGTTGTCATCGTTGAGCCGTCCAACCAGCTTGGCAACGGACTGTACCGCAGAACATGATTAGTTTCAGACCCAATCACACGGTCTAAAAGTAATGCACAAGACCCGGAACATAGGGCAGCGGCTTTATGCGTCCGTACTTGACACTGTTCTGTCAGCAGAGTTCGTCGGAGATCATATTAGTTTCCACCGTACAATAATACGGGCGTTTCGGGATGGCCGCCCCCTTTTGGCTTCTGGAAAAGTTGGTGGAAGTTGTGGCTCCATCTGCTTCGTTCCCGTCCTCCACAGCGGGAACGAAGGCTGTGGAGGACGGGACGGGAGGGGAACGCAGAGGCCGGCCGCCCCAAATGCCTGGCGGAAGTCGATCAGGTGCTCTGTGCTTCTTGTGTTTCAACGTCGTCCAGAGATCTTGAGGGCATGGAAGGCGTGATGGAAGAAAACGGGGCTTCCATGGCAGATGTAATTGCTCTCATTTTGAGGCCCGTGGTCTCTCATGTATCCGAGGCGGTGGCAGCCTGGCCACGGACCACTCAAATTGCCAATCCAACCGCTGCGCAGCAGGCTGCCGAGCAGCAATTTCATGGTGGTCGTTTTGAACTTTTGTCTCATCTCGGGCGATGGGCTCTGTTACGTATCCGACCGTCTCGAGGGTGCTGGGCGTTGCTCGCCTCCGGACTTGACGGTGCCGAGCCGAGTCTCGTTGTTCATCGTCGTGTTGACCGCCTCAGGATGGGGCCAGGCCAGCGAGAACACCGTGCGTAAGTTTCGAGTGGTCCTTGCGTGCAGGTCTGACTTGTGGTGGAGACAGGCGACGACAGGGATACGTGTGCCCCGGCTCCAACACCCACCATGGTGGCGCATCCGCAGCTTCTGGAAATTTTCTAGAAGGTTTCTGTTTTGGGAGATTATAATTTTACCCCTGTCCATGTTCCCAATGCATGGGCCAGCGAGCCTGTGCAGCCCCCTCCCCACAACGCCTTTCCTAACTGTGTGATACCACTGTTGGCTGTTGATGATGGTTCGTCGCCGTACCTCCCTGAGCAGCCCCCTGTTCGTCGTCATTTGATAACCGACGAGGGAAGAGTAGCGGTAAGGCGAGGGGACGGATCGGACTTATCAATCGGCCGGCACCCCCACGCTGGAGATGGGAGACTGCGAATTACGAGGGCGTTGTGATGTGATGGCAGATCTGCCACAAACGCGATGATCAATATATCTCAAACCAACATCGAGGTAAGGCTGAACAGTCGAACCGTGCTCCTGTTGCTGGCTTTACGAACTTGCTAATCCCTCTTGCTCCATGCGTTGCTTTTAGATCCAGGCTATTTGGCCGTCCGAGCGTTCAGGCGGGAAGCCCGGACCTGCTCTGAAATTCAGATGGGGCCGCGTTAGGTGTCTTAGGCGGAGAACTGCTTTGTCTACCTAGGTAGTGTACCCAGTGAGAAGCAAGTGCAAGGCTTTGGTATTTTTGCGCTGCTGGCTGCCGACGAATCCGCAGAAAAAACGGTGAACTCGTGGGAGAGCTTCTCGAGGCTTGAGATCCAGCGCAGCGAGTGGATCTGAGGTACACCTCACGGAGGGGCCGTGTCTCCCCCAGTCTCGAGGTTCCGGCAGCAGTTCCATAGGGCAATGTGCGGGGGCACCTGGTGGCTCTTGTGATTCTCGTCCCTGACAGTAGTTTTCGGGCCAAGAGGGCACAGTCCAGTGCACCAAGAAACGTTACCCTGTGCTTTTGAGCCGGTATCTGAAGGCGCCCTGGATTTTCCAAACGGCTGCATCGATCATGAGAGGTAACACCAGTCCTTGATCAAATCACCAGCCGTTGTCTTCTGTTCGTCGGGAGGGGAGTTTGAGAGGTGGCTGGCTGGTCGAGCGCGGGTGATTGACGTGCAGACACACAGGCCAGGCGACCTCGTCATCTTGCCAAGATTAGAATGTACTATGGTAAGTCCGGCATGGCCATGATGCTAGACCGGGCGGGGGTAACAGATCTGATACCGGATACCTAGATCTCATCTCGTATGCGCGACTGATCGAAAAATTTCTTGAGGGCATTCTCAGCCTGTCGGCCAGGTGCGTCGGGCTGGCTGCAGAGACTGCCGAGAGACACGCGCGACGCTCGTCGCGGTCAACCATAGGCCACCACGATGAGGCAAGCATGGTGCGCTCAGCTTGTCTCGGTGTAGCAGGTTGATTGGGCTTGTCATGACACTGCGTCGGCGTAGAACTGCGTAGACAAGACAAGAACTGGTAGTCCGTTCGCCATCATCTGAAGGGAGAGAAAAAGTTTCGCTAGACAAGGCTGACTGAGGTCATGGCAGATGGAGTCTAGCCCTTCAGAGGTGTCCAATCCCGAGAACGACGTCGAATTTGCAAAATGGCTGCTTTCCGGTCTCCTCTAACTTTGCACAACGTCTCAGGATACCGATCTTCTGGATTTGGAAGGGTAGTTGGTGGATGAAATGAACTGAATTGGAGAGGAGGCTCGTCATTTCAGAGAGGCAAGGAGGCGAGTTGCCATGTTATAATTAATTGCTTTGTTGATTTCCTGAAAGTCGTTGGTTGAAGGGAGGGGAGGGTGAGCATGAGGAGGGCTGCATGGAGACGGATTTGGGGGCTGGAATGAGCAAGGCCAGTGTGCCCAGATGGCCTGTGCGTGCCCTGTGAGCTGATGGATCCCGCCTGGGCCAGCCCCTGCTGTCCCCTGAGCCAAGTACCGGTCAGGTACAACCACCCCCTGTTTGTTCGTTTCAACCAGCACCTGTCGGTCTGCATCGCTGGCAAGGGTGCATGGTTCCTAGCGTGTCTTCCCCAAGTTTGGCTGTTGTTCAACCTCAGCCAAGCCGTGATTTTTGTTTTCTTTTTAATAAGACCCCTTGTCCTCGACTCCCCTTCCCGTCGCCTGCCACCCAAGATCTCCGAGACTTTCTCTGCCACAGCATCGAGGCCATCTCCCACCATCCCACCACTCCACACAGCACCCTGAAAAACCATTGATCCAAACGCACACCGACGATTCTACAACAACAGAGACCAACAACTGGCTCTTGTCAAAAGGTACGAAAGATTCCAGTCTTCTCTAAAGGCATTACCATCCCTATGGTATCTGCTGTTGTGGTGGCAGATACACGGCAGAAAACAGGCAAACTTGATCAGGTTGCGCCAAAGCTCCGCGTCGGTGAGCTGCCGCCAGCAGCAGTCAAAACTTGAACCCTTTTGGGGTTGCACCGGCCATCTGCTTTTTCTCTCGCTTCACTTACCCGACAACCATCATTCGCCGGGCGAGGCACATCCACAAAGGCACAATCAGGTCCAGCTCTATCGAGGGCGTACCTGCCTGTATCGGAAGCTTCGAGTCCCCATCTTCGACTCTCCCATTGTCTGGCAAACACGATCACCTTCGTTGCTGTTGCTGCAAATGCCATTGTTCTAGTCCGCTGACCTCCCCAGAAGCACAGGTCCCAACCCCCCGACGACGGAGAAATCATCCAGTCCTCAGACAACACGAAACTTCCAAAAACTTGACGTGGCCCCGCTCACCTCTGCCATCCGTTTAAACTGCGAGATCTTGCGCCATCCATCCTTCCCAAAGCCTCCCAGTCAACAAACACTGTCCACTGCGACCTTCCGAAACGGACATCTACAACTCGCCTCTCCTAGCTTATCAGCAACAGGCAAAGCCTTCTCAATCGACCGTATCACCAGGCCTTGGTTACTTACTGAGCAAGAGCATCGACGACAGGCACACAAGTCTAATACTTCCCCATCGTGACAAGCTGCCTTGGAAGTTGGGTTCTACGAAAGTTCTTCACACACTGCAAGCACGGCGATATTCGGTTATTAGCGAACAAAGGTCTGACGGTGCGTTGAATTCCTCCATCTTTGATGTCATTAGCTGGTGCAGGGAGTCCTTGCTGGCTCGGCGAGCTGAGTTATATGGCAATCACTGGGTTTTTCTCAAGGTCCTTATGGTTTGCAAACGGGCCACGTCACCAACGTCCCAGCTTTGGTGTTGCATTCGGGGTAACTTAGGACTGCTTGATTTGAGAAGTTGGGACTGACATCTCATGAAGTCAGGCTGGATCGGCCAGAGCGCGTCTATTCTACAATCAAGACGCGGTTCTTCTGCATCTTGATCCGTGCACGACTGGGAGTCTCCACCCCCAAATCCTCACCACTGCCGACTGCAACCCCCCACGGACCACCACCCCCCTGTGAGGGCTACGCCATACCCAGACACGCCTCTTGTGTGTGTCAAGTTGATATCCCATTTGGGATCTCAGCCTCTGTCAGTCTTTATTTTGCCCAACAAATACGATTCATTCTCCCCTACTATTGAGACTGGCATTACCTAGAGTGGGTTGATTGGATGGACGAGTGTCCATTTGCCTGCACCCAAGGAGTCGCTCTCACTATGCACCGAATCATCACGGCCTCCTGGCTCACAGTCTGAGGCGTTGACCTGTCACTTGAATGGGCTTCCCTCACATTTCATCATCCAACTCATATTCTCACCGCCTTCATTCACAGCTATGGCATTCGCTAATAAGATCTGCAGCTGATTCACCAGACGTGATTTGGCATCTCCGTCTCCACATTCATCGTCCGTACCCGAAACATTCTGGTGTTGTAAGACACATCTTATTTCCTTACTGCAGGAGTCTAATTTCCTTGCGGACGAACCAGTGATCCGTGCACCGGCATCACCTCCAGTCCAACCGTCGCGAGCCTTCTTTGTCTGGCTGCCGCTTAACCATGTCTTCTCCAGCCCCAGGTGAAGTTATGGGCATCACCAACATGCTGAACCAAAAGGGTGCCGCCTCAGCAGCCCACGCTGCTCCTGGTCAAATGCTCGAGCAGCCCCTCACCCAGCAACTCCCGCCCATCCCAATCGACCGCGCCGACTCGCCTCACGGTTCCGAACACTCGCGATATTCGCAACCCCCGATGAACGGCCAGCTGCAAAACGGACGATCCTACGGCTCTCCCAGTGGCATGCACGCTCCTCTCCACATGCCCGAGCCCAACATGGCTCCCAGCGGCATGGCATTTCCCCAGATGGCGCCCGAGATGTCGTATGGCCCCCCTCAACCCGCGAGGGCTGAGGCTCCCCAACAGGCTCCCAAGGCATATCCATGCAGCACCTGCGGAAAGGGATTCGCGAGGCGCAGCGATCTTGCTCGTCATGGTTTGTTCCCCTCCTTCGTCCAGCGAGAAGCTTTTCTCTAACCGTGATACAGAGCGCATCCACACCGGAGTCAGACCTCACGTGTGCGACTATCCGAATTGCGGCAAGCAGTTCATTCAGCGGTCGGCCCTGACCGTTCACCAGCGTGTCCATACCGGAGAGAAGCCACACATGTGCGAGCGTTGTGGAAAGGTGAGTTACTATTGCTGAGCGCAGCGAGCAATGGTCGATTGCTAACTTAAAACTCCGCAGCCCTTCAGCGATTCCAGCTCCCTGGCCAGGCACCGCCGCATCCACTCCGGCAAGAGACCGTACAAGTGCCCATACGCCGACTGCCAGAAGACCTTCACTAGGCGCACCACTCTGACTCGTCACCAAAACCACCACACCGGCACAGTCGAAGATGCCGCAAGGGCCACAGCCGAGGCGCTGGCTAGGAACGCTAGCGTCGCGCGGTCTGCCTCTGCTCGTCCTACCCGGTCTGAAGGCGACCAAGTCTCCAACCACGGATCCCCGATCTCGACCCCTTCTCCCGCCCAGAGAACCATGTCGATGTCGCCCAATGCCGAGATGTCTGGTGCTAACGGCATGCAACACCCTTACAATGGCAACAGCTCTCTGCCGGCCCACATGCGCAACGACCTGCACACCAGCAGCCCCGCCACCACGACGTCGGCAAGCTTCAGCACTGGTGTTCGTCCCACGTCTCACCCCAACGCTTACGGCGGGGCTCCTCCGCCCAACACTCTGGAGCCCAATGTGGAGAACGGCCAAGGGCCTGGAAGCGCTGCGGGTAGTCCTCACATGAGCAGCGTTAGCTGGGCCTCGCCATCCCACGTGGCATCTCCCACTCACAGCAACAGCGGCGGCAACAACAGCTACGTCTACCCGGATCCCAACGACTCGTACTCGGCAAACGCGGCCGCACAAGGACAGATGTTCTACACGAGTGCTCTGGGTATGCAGAGAACTGGCAGTGCGGAGCCTGGTGCGCAACAAACCTACAAGCCTCGACAACAGAACGAGCTCTGGGCAGCTTAGGGATACTACCCGCTCAATCCTGTCGATCCAGACCTGTAGGCGGCATGTAATGCTGTGGCGGCAACTCGTGCCCCCAACAAAAAGCAAAAAACATAAAACATAACGAGACTAAAAAGCTGCGCGGGTTTTTTTCACAACCTCTTGTGTTCAGAGGTTTCAGGGTCTCAGCGTCACAATTTGAGACATACCTCCGAAAAGAATTCGCGTCTGACGTGAAGCACCGTTCCTGATGGAATCACATGCAGAAGCGCTGATTCTCTCGGGATCTGGATGTCATATCCAGTGACTTATTGTTTGGGCCTTGGGACACGATTTCGAATTCGAAGGATTCGGTGCGAATTCATCTGATCATCAGGAGCACCTCACGATTTCTTCCTCGCTTGGGACTCGGATTTTTCTCACTCCTTTAGACTGGTTTCGGCAGGATAGGGAACAAGGACAACGGTTGACGGTGGTACGGCTCATCATGGGACTCATCGGTCACCGGGGCAGGGGGGTGTTTTGGAGCTCGGGCATGACTGATTTGCTTGACAGGGGCGCAAAAGAAAAGCAAATCCTTTAGCGGCTTCACTGCCCAGGTGTACAACAGTTTAGACGCTCGGCAGCCCCCGGCATGAAAAGGGAAAATTGAACATTAGAAAATTACTTGACATCTTGATTTGCAGTGCATGTTTGGTTGAGGACGGGTGGATGGTCTTGGGCAGTTGCTACCTGGGTAGTTTCTGTCCCGTTCCATGTTTGTTGATACCTTTTGGGAGGATTGAAGGAGGACGGGGGAGGGGGAGATGCACAACCTGCAGCATCGAGACTGAACATCGTAAGACTTCTTCCCTTCTCATCACAAAGACAAATCATTCGACATTTGAAATATTTACAAATCCTGGGCCAGTCGTAAGACGGGTTTTGAACCTAGACGACTTCTGCCTGGACAGAGTTGTCCTTGATTTATTGTTTAGTAATCCGGGAACAGAGACTCCTCTATCTCAAAGGCTCGCAGCCGGACAGAGTGGCAAGAGGATGATCCACAGACCTAGGTCTTTTCTTTCGACCTCTTCTGACTATATATTCAGCCTCAGGTATCGTGAGGAAATTTCGATATATTTTGGTGGTGTGGACCCTTTTCTATCATTGCTACCGTTTCCTCCTTCCCGCACTCACAAGCCTACACTCTCCCGTATACCGACTGTGTTACTTTGCCTCGCAAAATGGAATAGGGTTGTCTTCTTACGATACCTATTTCCAGCCGCCCAGCTCATCGTCCAACGACGCTGTTTCTGCTAGTCTAGACGAAGGGACCTTCCCACCTATTGCAAGACAGGCATGGCGTCTCTAACCATCACCATCCAAACCTTCGCAGATACTCTGTGCCCATGGTCCTACGTCGGCAAAGTCACCATGGACCGCGCGATGGAGGATTTCCAGGCCCAACACCCGCAGGTGAAATTCGAGCTAAGCTGGAATCCATTTTACTTGTTCCCCGAGGCGAAAGTTTCCGGTGAGTGAGACCTCCTTCCCTTGTTCCTCTCTCTCTCTCTCTCTCTCTCTCGCTCTCTGCGTCCCGCCCGTACCCCCAGATACTAAGCTGATGGGGCCGAGCGCGAGGGGAGACAAAAAGCCTACAAGAAAGTCGCCCTCTACACGCGCAAATTCGGCCCCGCGCGCGCGCGAGACTTCTTCGACCGTGTCGAGGCGGAAGGAGACGCCCTCGGGCTGGCGCTGTCTTTCCGGGGGAGGGTCGGGAACACGCGCGACAGTCACCTGCTGCTGCTCCTTGCGCAGCGGAGCTCCCAGGCGGTTCTCCGTGATCTGCAGACGGTGCTGTTCCGGGGTGCGTTCGAGGAAGGGCGGGACATCAGCGACAGGGCGTTCCTGCTGGAGGCGGCCGGCCAAGTTGGGCTGGAGGAGGGAGAGGTGCGGGCGTGGCTGGACTGTGAGGAGGCGCGGGTGTTTGCGGACGCGCTGGATCGCAGGGCGAAGGCGTGTGGGATTGTGGCGGTGCCGAGCTTTGTGGTGCAGGGAAGGTATAGGATTGGTGGCAAGCAGGAGGAGCGGGTGTTCTCGGAGTTGTTTGCGCGGATTTTGAGGATCGAGACTGGGGGAAACGGAGGGGAAGACCGGATGGAGGATATTATGGGTGATAGCGAGAAGTGCTGAACATATATGAACAGAATAGTGGCTGAAGGAACGGGAAGAGGATAGTGGTCAGTGAGGGAGCGCTATGCACCACCCCCGTTGACGAGAGCTGTGATGGATCTGAAGTTGCAGAGTGCAAGAAGCTCTGGAAAGACGAAGAACCCTTTCCAGAGACGATGGGTGCTTGAATTTCCAGTCTGGACTCGCTCTGAAAGGTATATGAAAGGATGAGTAAGTTGCACTTTGGCTTTTCACTTCATTGCCAGTTGGTAGTTGGGGAGCGCATTCGTATTATTGGGAACATAGGACATCATGTGGAAATTCTCAAGAAACTATGTTGATTATTTGAAGCTCAGCGCTACTGAAAGCTCCCGTATGGTGCAACCTGCCTTTCCCTGTGGTAGATTACCCGTTCTCTTCGTTGACGATTTGATCATCAAGTCATGCGTTTGGTATAAGACCTCCTGTACGCCGTATGATGCACCCAGGCCGACGCATGATCAATCTAGAAGCTCGGCCCCTCCCTATACCATGGCATTATCCTTTTCCAGTCTACTCCGTGAACTCCCTGAAAATGCAAAGATCGGTCCGTATTCGCAGCGTGAGCTCGAACACCGCTCTCCGTCAACTGCCCTATCCAATCGGGCTCAGAGGTCCTTGAACATGGACAGGTGCCCTTTCAAGTGCGTGTTGGTGAGGTTCCTCGGCGCCTTCTTCTTCTTCTTGGTCTTGGGTTTCTCGACCTTGGCGTTTAGCACCTTCAGCCTGGGGTCCTCGCTCGCAGGCTTCTGTCCAGCCTGAATGAGCAGGCGGTTGATGTCGTCGACGGTTGGGACGTTGACCTTGTGCCACATGACCTGGAACTCTGGGTCGACGACATTCCACAGACTCGCATCATCCTGCCAGATGTAGCGCGGGTGGTTGTCCTTCTTGGTCCGAACAACAAGGATTCTGTGTTCCTTCTCCAGCTCGGCGATCGCCGGATATAGCCTCTCGCGGGGCCAGCCATCCTCTAGATCCTTGACGAGAACCAGCATCGCATCCTTCTTGCTCTGCAGGTACTGCAGCAAGGTGTCCTTGCTCTTGACACCAGGGATGACGGGATTGTGCGCGTAGGTGCCGCTGTGGATGGTCTGCTCGGTGAGGCTTGGGTCAGGCGTCCACTTGACGCGGGGGTGGCGGCGCAGAGCCTCGACGATCTCGGTCAGCTCGGTATCGCTATTGGGGCGACAGCTCAGATGGTCCACGATGTCGCTGACCGAGAGCTCACGGTCTTTCTGCTTCAGGTGGTTGACCGCGTAGACCATCTGCGTGCCCAGCTCGGTGCCCGTGCCCGTCAGGGCCGGCTGGGAGTAGATCTCGATGCCATCGCCGGGACGCTTCTTCTTGGGAGTGCTGGCCGCGGTACCGGCTAGGGCGGAGGTGGTGGATGCGATGGAGGGAGATGGGGAAGGTGGCGCAAGGGTCGACTTCGAGTCTTTGGTCAGGTCGACGACGGTCTTAGAGGCCGCGGTGGCGGCGCGCTGGCGCTCAAGGAACGACATTGTGAAGTTGAGTCAATGGCAGAGGATGACGAGCTCTGTCAAAGGCGGATGGCGGATTCGAGCGCTGACAAGGTCAACGTCGGGGACAAACGGTGAGGTCGGAGGAGTTGAAGAGAAAGTGTATTGGAAGACCGCAGTTCGGTTGTAAGGCTGAGATAAAGACTCCGGTCCTGTAAGTGGTTGCAGTCGGAGTGGGTGAGGTGGTAAAAGCAGCGCTAACCGATTTGGTGTGTGATTTATCACTGCTACCCGGACGAACACAGTCAACTTGGCTTGGCTTGACTTTACTGAGGATCTACTCCAGGCAGATAATGAATGTATTGTTAATTGCTATTCGGAACCTTTGTTTTCTAATAACAAGAAAAAGGAAAAAAGGAAAAAGAAAAAAAGGATTCCGTAACTT
>MUZH01004012.1:0-35435 GCA_003012965.1 Juglanconis oblonga | reverse complement strand
GTACTACTACAAAATATATAAAATTACACTACTATACTATAAATACACTATAAGGGTGCAAAATACATGTAGTAGTACTAACTACTACATATTTAACTAACTACTATCTACTACATAATTTAGAACTCTGACTAGGTTTAAAGGTTCCAAGCTTTCGAAGTCCTGGGCCAATTGTGACTCACTCGAAAATGCCCGAGAGCCCAGTAAGGTAGATAGACACCTAAACTCGCATCAGCATCATTGCCCCATCAGGTGATTTTCCGACTCTGGATTAGAGGAAGAGATCAGAAGACTAAGAGAGGGGGGTGTTCGGAGGTGGGTAGGAAGAGCGCCGGAGACAAGAGAATACCTGTTGGGCTATAATGTCCCATTTTTATTCCGGCTATCTGTCCGGCAATATTAAGTCCTGCCCGGTTGCATTACTGGCATATTTAGGTCTATCAGATTTGTCACAGTACCTATAAACACAAGTTCACAAGCTCTTTGCATCCAACTCTCGGGATTGGAATTGGTTTTCCTTAGCCATCCTCCTTAACATCGTCCTTCTACGTTTCCCTAACAGACAGGCTAAGCCTATTCCGGCCCCTTTCGTTGATCAGCAGCAGCAGTCGGTACGAACGCCCACCGCCCTCCACAAGATTGGAAGTAGATGGAACGTACTCTGGTTCGCAGTGTATCTATCGAAGCTGAGAGCTTTGCTGAGAACAGCAATGTATCTTGTTTGAGTGGATAGTCAGGAGGAGAAAAATTCTAAATCCAAGTCTAAGCTTTGCTCACCTGAGCATTATATATAACACCCCCTAATCTCGCAATTTTGGCCCCGACTCCCGGAACAGTCAGGTCCTTTCACGTTCCCCTGGGTTGTTTTGCTTAAGCCTTTACAGCTGAGCCTGAACCCAATTGCTGCTCCACCTGACTTGAGACCTCATCCCACTTCTCATGCACCACCTTCTCGCAGTCGTGGGCCCAGAGATACAAACTTTGCAGCAAGCCATTGGACATGTCCAACTTTTCAGTTATCTCTCCTGTTTGCTTGTCATGCATGTTGTGCCAAATCTCCCGCTGCTTGATGCCCGTCTGCTGCGCATTCTTCACGTGCTCATAACGCAGCTGGAAGTACGTATTCAGAGCCACTGGCACCCGCCCCTTGCCGGCCTTGGCCAAACACAAGGCAAGAGTGGCACCATCCTCGATGCCCTGGCTCGCGCCCTGCGTTGACGTCGGGAGGAACGGATGCGCAGCGTCGCCCGCGATTGCGATGAGACCCGAGTCGGTAACCCACTTTTCCAAACAAGGCCGGTACACGAGTTTCCAGTCGATGATGTTCTCGATTTTCTCCCAGACTCTGACGTATGCAGGATCCCAATCCTTGACGTAGGCTAGGACATCCTCCCGCTTACCTGGGAAACTCCAGCCTTCTTCGACGTCGCCTACATCCTTATGTGTGAGGATGATGTTGATGTATTTTCCGCCTTGCAACGTGGTGATAAACCCGTGTAGGTCAGAGCCGAGCCATAGATGCATTTGATCTGGACTCGAAATCAGTCTCGTGATTCAAAAAGCCGCTGGATGGTAGGATACTGACCGGACTCGAGAAAGTGTTTTGTGAGTGGATCGTCACGGAACGGAGCGGAGTCCATGAACGCTCGATACACAGCGTACCCACTGTGGATAGGCTTGTCAAAATAGCCTAGGACCTTCTCTCGTCCAACACTTTTGACGCCATCCGAGGCTACCACAGCATCTCCCACAATCTCCTCACCAGACTCAAGAATCACACTCGGCTTCTCGGGGTCATAGCCCGTCACCTTACACCCCAGGCGAACCTCCACACCGCGCCGACGTGCCTCCTCCAAAAAGATGGCATGCAGATTCCCCCGGTGCCCGACCACGCCCCGGGAGCCATACTTGGCCTCAGCTTGGCCCGGCGTGGGATCGCTGCCGAGAATGGTCGAGTCCCAGTTGTGCACCACGATCTCGTTAGCGTGGCTGCCGATGGCGTCGAGGCTGTCGTAGATACCCCAGCGCCTGAAAAGCCTTGACGTGTTGGAGCCGAAGCCGATTGAGTCGCCGAGGGGGAGCAGGGCCGAGGCTTGCTCGAGCACGGTGGCTTTGAGGCCTTGTTCGTGGCAAGCAATGGCACAGGAGAGACCGCAGAAGCCTGCACCTACGATGAGGACGTGGAGAGGCTCTGATTCGCTCATTGTGTCTCGAGAATTGGTGTCGTGAGATGATGTCGAGTGTGTTGTCGAGTGTGTTGTCGAGTGTGTTGTCGAGTATGGTGCACAACTCTTGGTACTAGAGCAGGTGCTCGGTGTGTCTTATATCTGGAAGCTCCTCGTCAGGAGGTACACGCGACAATTCCCAACACCATCGCCGTATCTTGTTTAAACTCATCGGAGCTTGATGCAGCACCCGAGAGTCCGCACATCTCAGATTAAGTGGAGTATGGTTGCTTGATGTGGATCGGATGGACCTCCGATTCAGATTGCTCGTAGCGTTCCGTTCCGCACAAGCAGGCAAGTCAAACCTGACATCGGGCTTGCTTTGATATCAGATAAGGTATCTTGACTTGCCTTGAAATGGTTGACTAGACTATCATTGACTGCGATACATACAGGTACCGAAAGAGGCGGAGAGAATATATTTCCCTCTCTGGATGCAGCTTTACTCTCGACTTAGGGTGAAAGAGAGAAATAAGGTGTGGTCTTGGCGGGATTTTTTTGGGGGGGGAGGTTTTTGGTTTTTTTTGCTGGGACCTATTATACACAAAATCACAGACTTATCTAGTATGTTACTCTGTATGATCTTGGATGCTAGGCTTTCGAGCATTCTCCACTGTAAGAAGGAAACTGTCACAGCTTTTATAGCTATATTAACAGCTTAAAAAACAATAACCACTTACCTAGTATGTTAAATTGAAAACGGTAAACTTACGAACCAGACGCCGACTGCTTACCAGAACTTCCAGAGTCAGCTTACCTAGGTAGCCTCTCTAGCTATATAATTAAATAAATACTAGTTAATTATACTTATACTTACTCTTATAAAATAGAGGAGACTATCACTAACTAGCTCTTATTCACAGTGATTTAATAGTATTGTATTATCCTAGTTTAATATCTTTATTAAACTAAAACTGGACTCTTCATCTAACACGAGAATAGCACATGCTATACGTTTTTATAGTAAAAATAAATAGATTATAGGTGTTCATTAGGGTCCTAGTAAATTGAGTGGAGAAATAAGAGCATCCTATATATGTGGCTCACAATGTGTCCGGAGGGTCGTAAGATCCCGAAGTCAGCGTTTCTTTTCTGATATTCAACGGGCCCTGGCCGCCCTAGCCGCTTGCTTAATTGGAGGACTTGGTTTTGGTTGAACCCTGCCAGCGGGCCGAAAGAACGCCACCTGGCACACGGACTTTGGAACTGCTAGGGCGGCCCTGGCATTGGACTCCATGCCATACTTTGTATACTAAGGCTATACTGTACTTTGTTCGTTGAAGGCTTCAATGGTGTGCCGGGAGGATCATGTGCCCATCAAATATTATGATTCAGGTGGCATTGAAACGTGTACACGCGATCTCCACCTACTTTATGGGGAACAAGAACACTCAGGTGAAGTCCAAAGCTGTAGAGTTCTGCAACCCGCCCCCCAATATTAAGACGAAAGATAATATATGGCAGAAATCTTGTTCTTATATTCTGTATGTCATATGTTTCTCGGATTGTTTTGTGGCCCAAGTGAAGGAGTATTAACTGAGCGTTGTAGGCATGTTTTGGTGTATTTTGGGCAGTGTATACACCTACCTAGGTACATTTCAATGCCACCCACCTTACACTACGAAGAGTCGAATGACTCGTCAGGAGCGGTTCCGCGACCCGAGCCGTTTTGATACCACAGGCACTGCTCCCCGTCCCCCACATTGAATACCACTTGTTCCACCTGAGATCGCAAGTCTATTAGCTTTTTGGGTGCTTCCAAGCAATTCAGAGTATCCTCTTAATCCTCTGGGAAAGGGGGCGATTGCGCAACATAAACCCCTGAGAGTTGCACATATTATGTGGGCCGGCGTAGACGAACCAGTCCGTACTCCGCTGAGTAATCGGCGTAACCCGCCGGACATCACATACGCCGAATTCGTTTAATAAATGAAGAACCCATACTGTAGCAGACGCGGGATGGACAGCCTGGGAGGCGAGCCCGAGTTGGCCAAGCTGGCACGGAAATCGAGTTTTCACCCAAATATGCTGGGCCACGTCCTGCGGGTACCGGTGTGCAAGCACGTCTTCTATCGAGACCGGGGGGCCGGCCATCTTTGCGAATGCAAAACACAGCTCGTGACTGTGGTATAGGAGATTTTCAACAATACTAGAGGGCTGTATGAGAATGTTACGAGGAGCAACGCTCTTATTTTGCAGCAGATACGTCGCCATTCAGTATCTCCATGGCCATCGACAAGAGGAACTCTTTCAAGACGTGTCTCATGGGACCGCAATACGCTGAATTTGCCCAGAAAATTGCGCTAGCTGTGGTCGTGTGGTTCAGGTAAGGTTGAATCCGATGGCACTCACACAATGGCCGCAGGCACGATCTGATCGGAACCCCTAGGAGCAGCGTAAGTGAGGGGATCAGAAATAGAGAATAAGAGTGAGAGAGTTATGCCATCTGTTGCTTAGATTTATCTGATGGACTGACTAACTGCTAGCTGTCTGTATATAAAGGTTTGAAAAGACTATATAAGCCTTCAGGGTTTTATGCCTAGAAAAACAGCTTATGTAAGCCTATTTCTCCACAGTAAGTAAGTACTCGACTAATGCCGACTTTGGGAGCGGGCCCGGCGATGCCAGCATCAATCTTTACGAGGTCTAGGACTTGATGGTGGTACTAAGAGCAGGGAGACCTGTGGGCGTGTGTGTAATTAGCCCGCGTCTTGCACAAGTTGACTAGAACAGGTGCTCAAGCAACTGCTGTCTGCGGCCGCGGTTCAACATGAGCCGAGAGTGTGGTACAGGACTGCCTGGAGGCCCCTCCATATCATAGGTGATGTGTGTTTCCTCCGGGGCGCCCTTTGTGCTCTGTAATATTTGGCATAACACACATGAATCTAAGCGGAAGAAAAAGGGAATACAAAGACGACCACAACGATGACGACGATGACGACGCGCTCGGAGTATTTCAAAGGGTTTTAGAAACCATGGAGGACAGCACCATATTTATCGCTTATTGCGCTCCTCCGCGAGCCAGGACTCGTATGTCCTGTCTGGGCGAAAGTCAACACAGGAAGCCATTGCGCTGAATCTGTCCGAATTTTTGCCAGGGAGGGGGGAGAAGAGCTTGCTCGAAGACGGGGACGTCCCTCACGAACACCCAGTTTGTGGTCAGATGCGAAAGTTTTACTGTGACTCCGGATGGGGACAAGCAACCAAATGGTTGTAGAGAGCCTCAAGAAACACCGTCACGCCTGTCCCGTCCACCTTGAACCCTGGAGTCACAGGTGAAGTCAGCCGAAGACATGGCAGCTGACCAGACCCCGACGGTCACAAGCCGCACTCCACATTTGTCGAAGCTCACGAGATGGAGTGCGAAGGCTTTTCGGTTCTGCCGCAGGAGGCTAAGCTGTTGGCCATGGTCAAGTGTCTCAGTCCTCTTTGCTGGGCGTTCAGACGGCGTGCTGTGCACACTTGGGCAGGTCGCGTTCGCGCTAGTATGCGTCTTGGATCATGGGGTACCCACATGACCGCAGCCTTTCGACCAGATCAACCCGAGTTCGCTAAGGCGGTCCCTCAGTGCGATGCCACACCACCTGAGCACATGGCATGCCGCCTCATCCTGGCGTGCCTGGGTTGGCAGGCCTCCGAGTCTCCTTTTCCCAGCCCCGTCTGGCTGGTGAACAGATGAACCGTGCGTGGCGGATTCAAGAAGTGGTTGTTCATGTTGAGATCTTCCCGAGGATGACGTCGGCTGTCGTCAATTTCAGTGGAGCCGCTTTCACCTCTGACGCCACAGATACCCCTGAGAGTGGCTGGTGATACGTCGATCTCTGCCAATCCTGGGCTTTTCCAAGCCTTACGCCACAGAGTTTACGTTGCATTGCATCCCGCACTTCGATGTCACCCTTCTCTGCTCTCATCATGACGATGTTCAGTCAGATCTGTCTGCTGTCAGTCTGCTTGTCAGTCTGTCTCTCTTTTTGGAATGCTCGTGTAGCCCTTGTTGCTCATTTTCCTGTCCTGCCTGCGTGCTCGTTCCAACTCCGCTTTCAAGTCTAGGATCCGCCTTTTACCGCACCACCATACTATCAAGGTTGTTTGCAAAGATCCTAGATATCAAACGGGGCCTGGTCAAAGGCTGGAGGTCGATCGATCGACTGGATCTAATCCCATGGCACGCATGGGACCGCAAACATCGTCATTCCTCCTTGCATTAGCCAATCAGCTTCCTGGTCCCGACGAGCTTTACCTTGAAGAGATGAATTCTCTCACGGCTGAGACGTGCCTCGGTCCTACATGGCCCTACAATGACGCCAGCCTCCTGTCGTGCTTCGTGGTGTCCAAAAAGTTGGAATTAGCTTCTGGCTAAGCAGTCTGGCAGCCAAGGCATCTTCACAGTTTTACCCGTGGACTAAGCTACTTGTACACGACATACGCGGAACAGACAGATCACAGCAACCGGATTGGATCCCTGCTTATCCTTAGATTGCATGGCTGGAAATGGAGTGAGGGTCTCTCTGAAATCTCTGCAGACACGTACTGGGCCAATGGATTGTCCTGGTCTCCCGGATAAACGTCAAGTGCTGTTCGTTTTCCGGTTAGTGGTCTGGATAACCTGATGACGGACGTTTCCTCCTGCTTGTGTCTTGGATACTGCCTGTTGTACCTTTCGTGACAAAGCACGATGACGACAGACCTGACTGAGGTCTTGACCCCTCCGGGCAATGGGTGAAACTGCTGGCAGGAATGCGTTTGTTTTCCTGGGGGTTGCAATCGAGATGATGCAATCCTCTTCCAACAAGGTACTGTGAGTACATCGACAAACTGTTGATATAAGACTGAGTCTCCCTCCTGTCTTCTGCGTTTCTAAGTTCGCTCCTCCATCAACACCAAACTACCTGGCAATCAATTTCAACTCACTCTTGATACCCAACTTCTACGCGCAGATACCTATCATTACCTACCACACACAAATACCAACCAAACCACCCAACATGTCTGGCATCGTCAACAAGGTTAAGGAGGCTCTCTCCGGCGGTGACAAGCACAGCGAGCTCCCCGAGGGCTCCAGCGGCCCGCATAACAACCGCGCAGCCAACGCCGGCGACCCCCGCGTGGACTCTGATCGTGACCACAGAGCCAATCCTGCTACGGGTGCACACTCCAACGTTACGGGTACACACTCCAACACTACGGGTACACACTCCAACACTACGGGTACACACTTCAACGCTACTGGGGCACACTCCAACACTCAGGGTGCACACTCTACAACCACGGGCTATAACGACCCGGAGGGCACCCACGGACCCCACGGCTCTCGTGTGGCAAACACTGCGGATCCCCGCGTGGATTCTGACCGTGACCGCCGCGGCGCCCCCGGCGCTGGAGCCTTCACCAACACCGGTCACACCGAGTATGGCGCTGGAGCCGGAGCCGGAGGTCATGGTGTGACGGGCTACAACGACCCTCAGGGCACCCACGGTCCCCACGGCTCTCGTGTGGCAAACACTGCCGACCCCCGTATCGATTCTGACCGTGACCGCCGCGGCGCCCCTGGTAACACGGGCTATACCAACTCATCTGCTGCTGGCGGACCCCACACCACGGGATATAACGACCCGACCGGCACACACGGCCAACACAACTCGCGCGTAGGCAATGCGGCGGATCCTCGCATCGACTCGGACCGGGACCACCGCGGTGCTCACGGCAATACTGGCACCATTGGCACCACTGGTCTTCACTCCAGCCCCGGCCCCGCGCCTAACACGGCTGGCCCACACAAGAGCGACATGTTGAACAAGGTGGATCCCCGCGTTGACAGCGATATGGACGGCAGCAAGACGTACGGTGGAAATAAGACCTTGTCGTAAGTACGTCAAAGTATCACCTCAGCTTGCACAGTTTGATGTTTTGCAAATCACAAAGCTAACAAACACCAGATCTGACACAGAAGCTGGGAGAGATCCCATGCACGGGAGAGATCCCACTGATGCTGCACAGGCACCTCCCTCAGTCTTGCGTCAGCACCTTGGAGAGCCGTCGATCGAGCACGGTGACCATGATCATGGCAGGACAGAAAGGCATCAGTCATTATCGCACCAGGATGCGCACCGCGGGATATGAATAATGGAATGAACGAGTGGAACTATCAGCATGTTACTGTATAGTCGTATCTGAGATTGCCTAGGTACTGCCATTAATGGCGTTTAAAATGATATCCCCATGAGCCAAAATAAAAGGCCTGTTAACAACAATTGATTACCAATAATTTGATATGACGTTCATATACATACCCCCCATCAGAGCATTAACATATTCATGAGGTATTCTACCAGGCCCACTTTGCCGTGTTTAACTTTAACAAATATCACATTTACCATGTGCTACACCTGAAAGCTACCTGCACACCATTGCAGCAGTGCAGCAGCACCCAACCCTCCATTTATCCCGCGTGCAACTATCTATCATATACTCGAGTCCACAGGTACCTAGATATCCCTAATCAATCATCCCAATTCTTGGTTTAACGGTGAGGCGAACAAGAATAGCGTGGGGAACGGTGGTGTCAGCCAGCGCACCACCTGGAGGCCCACCGGTTCGAGTCATCGTGGCGAACAAACAACGTGGGCTAGGAACAAACAACGTGGGCTAGCAGCCGTCACCTAATTTTGACAAACGGGAATGAGCTTCCTCTAGTTCTGTCATTTCTGGTAGGAGGCCTCAGAGTCGCATTCCGCAAGCTTGCATGGTTGACAAGTTTCATGGTTGAATCACAATCTCCCCTACCAGAAGCCGATATGTAGACGCAAGGTTCCTGGCTTCTCTTGCTGGGTGGCTGAAACACGCCTGTTTTTCCTTTCCTCCTTTCCTCCCTCTTCCCGTGGCTTTTCCAGAAGGAGGCAGAGGCGGGAAAAGATGATTTATAGTCGGCAGATGCATCAAAGACAAACGAGCACAACAAGCCCCTCCTCTCAAGAATGCATTCTTGCAGGACAGATGACAATGGCGAACATTATCGTTTGATTCCTTTTTCTCTTCTTTCTTTCTGAAGTGTTACTGATTCCCTTTCTCAGAAGTGTGATTGAGATGCTATAATGTGCAAATGTTGCGTCGGGCGGAGCTTTATGGAACAGCCTTCTTCCATGGGATACCCTCCTGTAGGACTATGGGATATCAACGTTTTCACCCGTGTCCAACCCATCTCCAATTATCATCATGCAGGGGACTAGGTATAGGTAATGTTACTACCCGACATACTCTTGATAGCATCATCAATCGCCTTCCTCTTCTGCCCCTGCCGATGCGTCCCTGCATTCTCATCCTCATCCTCCCCATCATTACCCAACCCCACCGGCATCCACGCCCGTATCTGCCCGTCCATTTGTCCGCTGTAGACACCGCCGGACGCATTGGATCCACCGGGGACAAGACCCATAGACCCAGAGCCACCATGGCCGCCGGCTCCCCGCCACACTAGACTCGTGATACGGTTGCGTACCGACCTCTCCCCCGCGCGGTTCGTCTTCACGCCCGCGATCTGAGATCCGGGGGATCGGAGGCGGGTAACCGTGGTGCCCTCGTGCAGCTCCATGACCAGGATCTCCGTCTCGTTCGGCCAGAAGAGCAGCTCCTTCTTCGGGGGCGTCAGCCCGACGGGCGCGACGAACATGGGCACGTTCGCCAGCTGGCCGTTGCGAATGCTCGGGCCGAAGCTCGCGAGCGTGTTGGCGCCCGTCGCGGCATCCCAGACACGGATGCGCCGATCGTGCCCCGCCGAGACGATGTACGCACCGTCGTCGGTCCAGGTGAGACCGTTCACGGCGCCCGAGTGGGCCTTGGCCGAGATGCGGTAGCCCCTTTCCCACGGGTTGTTGCTGTGCGGATTGTTGCTGTGCGGATTGGCACTGCGGCCGCGCGAGAAGATGCCTAGGCTGTCCTCCTGGTCAAGAAGCCCCAACAGAGAGCTGGCACGTCGAATGTCCCAGATACGCACGGCGCCGTCGAGCGTGCCGCTGGCGAGGATGTGTTCGTGGCGTGGGGACCAGGCGAGGGCGAGGACCGCGCCGCTGCTGGAGATCTGACCAGGTGCCACGAGCGTTTTCACGGCCGCGTTTGACCGCAGGTCTACGAGGCGGACGGCTGGGTGGGCTAGGCCGCATGCTACGAGCAGGTGGTCTGCGACAGGCGAGATGGCATGGGTGTACATCTTTGAGCCTAGGTTCCAGGACCCTGAGAGCTGTGCCCCATCTGTTGCCCATAGCTTGAGTGTTTGGTCGTAGGAGCTCGAGAGGAAGGCTTCGGGGTCGACGGGGAAGAAGGACAGCTGTGTGATGCCGAACTTGTGCGCCTCAGTGTTGTCATCGGAGCGGTGTATGGTTCCGATGGGCTTGTACGTGTGCGCGTAGTTCGGGTTGCCGCATTGCTCCAAATCCCAGAGCTTGATTGTGGCATCGGAGCCACCTGATATCAGTCTGAAGGGAAGAATGTCTGTTAGCTGCTGTCCCAAGATTTGGGACGGAACGGTGACAAGTCTTACATCCTTCCGTCGAATCGCTCGAGCGCCAATGCGTGCACTCCCGCCTGATGCGCCCACAGGTCTACTCTTCCATCTTGATTCGCCTGACCAGAGCTCGAGCTCCCTTCACCATTTCCAGATGTTGCAGAGCCCTTGTGTCCGCCGTCGAATCGATGGTGAGGCACGGATCGGAAGTTTCTTAGGAGCCTGGTTGTGACTTGCTTTGCAAAGTCTTTGGGACCAACCTTGCCCAGCTCCCGGTCAAAGAGTAATTGATTCATGAGGCCTTATCATTGCGCCCCCCAAGTCCCACTTTCATGGGACAGGGGCCAAGATTGGGAGGATGCGACGAGAGGGTGATTGTGCCAATAGCTGAGGCTGATGACGACGACGCAGATGTTTTGGAATTTTGGTGCGCCGAGACCCCGCAACTGAACAGGGGCAGACCAGAAGGGGGCAGGGGGGGTCTCTGCGCATTTGGAGAATTTATTGGAGACCCTCAAATCCCAATTTCTTCCGCCTACATTCAACACGACAGCCGAACCCGAATAATGTGCTATTGTTCTTCTATCCGTTTCCACTACGATCGAAGATCCCCCGGATGAGATACAGTCTCACGATGACCTCCCAAAACCGCCAGAAAGGCACCTACTTGTATGGTGAGGACAGCATCGACGCGGGTACAGACTCCGAGACAGCAAAACAGAGGCACGCTACCGTCTACGATGCAGTTTCTGGTATGTCTGGCTCTCTCTTCTCTCTTCTGACGAAACCAAACGACTCACCAGCACGAAAACAGGCCGCGTATCTCTTAAATTCTCGAAAAACTCCGCCGCAAGCGGCAGCCGCAAGACCTCCTCCGGCCACCACCAGCTCGCCGACCCCGTCCTGGCGCCCGAAGAAGTCCTCTTCTCCCGAAAGAACGCGCCGCAGCGATACGCAGAAAAGGACATCTACTTCTCGCACGAGGACTTGCCGGATGGCGGCCGCGACGTCCTCCCTGACAGCGACATGCTGAAGGCCGTGCATGGATATGCAAGTCACTTCTACGAGGCGCTGGGTCAGCTTCATGGGGCGAAAGGGCGAGGCAGCATCAGACGCGTGGACGAGCGAAGTATGGACGAGACTGCGCTGCTGGCGTTCGGGATCCTGCTCGAGGAAGCTGCGCGCGACAGTCTGGGGAAGAATGGGGACCTGGTCTTCACCGAGGGCATGGAGGATGATGAGGCTGTGGATGTGGTCCATGAAGCAGAACGGCGGACTACTGCCCGCCGTGGCTCGCAGACACCTGTTGGATTTGAGGGCGACGAGGACTTCTGGAAGCGGGTGTATCCAAAACGCAGGAAGATTAAGGACGAGAGGGATTAGGGCGCTGGACTTGTTGCGCGGGGGTTCGACTGTTCTCGGAGGCTGAGGGACCTCTTGTCCACTCGCCGCTACACAACACGATCCGCGGAACAGGATGGAACCCTCGGAAAAGCAAATCAACGGCTTGCTCATGATTTTGTCATGGGGTTGCAATGTGCACATCATGTACAGGGAGATGTGGCAGCAGCAGCAAAGCTTGCAGGCTCGGTTGGATGCACACGGGGACAGACGACTACGACGGCGCCCCACGCCCTCCAGCATTATTTTCCGCCAGTGAAACTCCTTGCACGTCTTGGATCAAGCATATCGAAATCCGGAAAACACCATTTCGGATTGGTTCATGCAGGTGTGGCATTCAGATCGGACACTTGCAAGGGTGGTTGTTGGCAACCATGTGTTGGCAAGGATGCAGCAACCTGGTAGCTGCGGGAGCCAAGGTAAGGCCCGTCTTATCTGCAACCTCAACGTTGAGATATCATATCCGACGAACACCATATAGGCAGGCATGAAGCCTGAGATGCGAGCTGAGGACGGGGCTTCTTCGCTATGGGAGTGCTAGTGCAGCATCAAGTCCACCACGATGTCTCCACAGCCCAAGATCAGACCCGACTATGCCATCGACGGACAGCCTCATGACCTGGGCCAAATTAGCGCACAGCCGAGAGCGGCACAACTAGGAAGATGCAATCACTGGATTTAGACAAGTCAATCCCAATGGATCTTTCCGTCTTCCTCAGGCGCATGCGACAGGCATGCGGGACTGGCCCCTGGCGGTTGCAAAGGGTCGATCCTCTCCTGTCTCCCTCTACGTGGGCATCGAAACTGACCCATGGCCTCGTCGCCTATCCCAGTGCCTTGCTTGCTGCTTGCTCTTCGGATATGGATCGCCGCCTTGCTGCACCATCGTCCATGTGACCACAGGAGGATCCACGATCCATCATTCACACGCAGCAGTGGATCTCCACACATCACATGTCGCATGTAGCGTTGGACCGTTGTACTCGCGCGCAGAGAACCTCTTTCACCGATGAGTGGTCTTGCTCCTGTAATTATTCCTGCCGCTGGTCTCACCGCTTTGTCGGCGATGAACGTGTTCTCGCCTGGCTGCCTGCTTGCTTTGTCGGATTGTTGCTGGAGCACGGACAAACTTGTATCCTAGGGACTAGGTCGATTCTGGGGTCTCTGCGCTGCATCGGGGCGTTAACCCTCCATCCAGGCCATTCGATGGGTTGTGGACTGATCATACCGAGTCCACCTGCGATCATGCACCATACCTAGAGCTTGACTTAGTGGACTCTGAAAAGAAAGAGGGAAAAAAAGGGGGGGAGGGGCTCTCACTTTAGGTACTTGTTTGTAAGTTTCTTAGCGGCATCATCTGGGGTGCAGCTGAAGACAATGTTGAATCAGTGTATCCCCCCCCCCACGCTCGAAGAAGCCAACGCAACGCAACGCAACGCAACGCAACTAGGGCCGATTGCTTGCCGACCTGCAGTTGCATGTTGCATGTAGTCATCGCTGTCCATTCCGCCAACCGAGCATCAGAAGCATGCGGCACGATCCCAAGTCATCTCCGCCGCGTGGTACGTGTCACATTGTCGTCGCTCGTTGATGAGATTTGGAGGAAACGGTTACGATACGGAGTGGCGGAATCGCCGCCGCAACTTACTTCTTTCCTGTGTCGCTTGCGCAGAGATGAGGAGGCGGTCAGCGCAGAGCAGCCAATATGCTCGATCCAGGAGAGCCCTCGTGATGATGGCCATCGACCAGAACTCATTCTTGAGAAATGACCAAAAGAGTTGGGAAATTTTTGAGACCTATGCGCGGTCCGCCCGACGCGACGACCGATGCCTGCCTCGGACCGAGCCACGAGGCGGAAAAAAGTGACAGCTCACAAAACTGGCGACCTGACGCCGCTTCTGCCCCGCGCCGAAAATCCTTTGAATCGAGAGCCTCGTCGCCGCTCATACCAAGTCATGCCAAGCAACGACCGCGGCCGAGAGACCCTCGCCCGGCGGCGGCCTTGTTTGCCCCTCCCTAAGCAACAAACTCCCTGAGCAACTCCCTGAGTAAACTCCTTTTTGTCGATTCCCCCCCCCCTCCCATGACAACTAGGGGCCGCCGCCTGGTCTCAGCCATGCGCCACTGGGCTTACATCGCGGCTGGTGCGTCATGGATCGTGGGACCTTTCCAGAACGCTGGGAAGCCGAACACTTCTTAAGGGCCCCGATCGATTGGGAAGAAATCTTGCAGCAAAAATGATGCGGAGGATGCATCGGAGAAGTAAAGACGCTGGCCTCTGCAGGCTGCCTGAAACCTCCTCCTCATGACCACGCAGCAGCCACGGCAGTCGACGTGTCAAATTCCTTGGTCGCCAAATTGCAAGGCAGCCTAGTGGAAAGGTTGAGATGCATTCGGTTATCGTCGGGAGCCTTACTACAGCTGTGAACGAGTGGCACATAATCATGGTACAGGGCACACCGCAGGCCATCTCTGCCAGTATGCAACTAACGGTGTGAGAGCACCGTGTAAACTTGGCATGCGACGCACCGTATGTGCCGAACGCCGCCTACACATGCATACCTGGCACGTGAAAGCATATGCCCGGAAAGTTTGAGGTTGCAACAGACTCGGGTGCTGGGTTAGGTGTATCATGTCTCATCCGCCTGAAGCGAGCGCATCATCAAGCCTTGAATAGTCCACTCAGAGTAGCTTCTGCCAACTCAATCGAGACAGCTAAGCAAATAATATTCGATATAGGAAGAAGCGATATATAGGGACATCGGTACGTATTCTCTAGGCTAACTACCTGAAATATAGCTCGGGTTAACCTATATATAATAATAGTAAATAGTTTTACTAAGTATATAAAATATACTTATAAAATATTTTATATTTATATTTATTTATAGTATTTTATATTTATATTTATTTATAGTATTTTATATTTATATTTTATAAGTATGTTTTATGCCTATATATTAGAAAAATAAATATTAAGTTTTAATTAGTTTAAAAGTAAATAGATTAATATAGTACTTTAAAGCAGATATAATATTTTTATTCGCTATATAAATATGCTTTTTAAATAAAACTTAGTAATTTTTCTTTATTTAATAAAAGTACCTTTTTATAAATTAAAATATTAGATTATTTATTATTATTAATAAGTTATTAGCTTTAGTACTAATTATAGCTATTATTAATAATAGCTATAAAGACTTAAAGATTTCTTTATTTTATTAAGTATAAAGATAAGTTAAAAGATTTAAATATAATAGGCTAAGCTATACCTTAGCCTATATTAGTCTAGCTAGTATAATTCTAGCATTTAGGATTATTACGTACCTTTTAGCCCGTTAGTATAGTAGATAAGGTAGCTAACTTTTATTAGCTAAAGGCCGTAGATAAGCTAGCTAGTCTAAAGCCTATCGTATAGGCTAGCCCTTTATATTAAAGATTTAAGACTTTTTAAATAATAATTATTTTAAAGTAATTAATATAGCTATAAAAGCTATAATAGTTTCTTTTATATAATAGAAAATACTTATTATAAAGGTCCGACTTATATAATATACTAAAGATAAGTACTTAAATAGAATTAAAATTTAAAGTATTAAGAATAACTATAAAAGAAAGAACTAGTAAATATTAAGCTTTAAATAAGCACTACTTAATAAATTTAAAGCTAACTTTATCTCTTAGCTAAGTAAAGTCTAAGCCTATTATACTTATAAGCTTAATATTTAAGATTATATAATATCGTTAATAATAAAAAAGTAAAATAATTAAAACTCTTTAACTATTATTTATAAATAATTTAAATAGGAATATATATAAAGCTTTTACTAATTAATTTATTTTAACTATTATACTATATATTAGTATTAATCTTAGTTTTAAACTAGTTATATTAATAATATTTAAACTTTAATAATATTATAAGCTAGTATTAACTAGCTTATAAAGCTCTTATAATCGTATTACTATTTATTTACTTTAATTTTAAAGCTATTACTTTACTCTTTTACTATTAATAGTATTATATAGTCTTTAATATTAAGCCTTTAAGTATTCTTTATTATATTAAGTATAACTATTATTTTTAAGCTATTAATATAATTATAAAAGCTATAATAATATTTTTTATATAATAAAAATATTTTTAAGCTTATTACTATAGATTATATAGTGCTATTTATAGTAAAGAGTAAAATAATAACCTTTAAACTAAAGTAGATAAATAATATTAAAATTATTAAAGCTTTATAAGCTTTTTAATACTAGCTTATAATATTACTTATTCTTTAGCTAATTAATAAAAATATAGCCTAAACTAACCTATATGCGCTTATAATATATAGTCCTACTAAGTACGTATTATAACGTTCTAAACATGCATTAGTCGATATCTTATAAGTCTCGGTACCCGGTCGATCCTTAGGGGTCGAGAGCATTCCACAACCCTTTCCCCCAAGCCGGGGGAGCCGCCCCTACAGTCAGCACAAGTTTGGGACTTGCCGTCTGTTCCCCGGATTAGGTTCAGGACGAAGTCGACTGGCCGCCCCTGCCATGAGCAGAACCTGTCTCGACTCCTCCGACTTCGGGTCTGTGTGTGATGCGTTGCATTTCATCTTGTCAACTTCCTACATAGTACGTCAAACGCGTTTACCGAGGAACTGCATCTGTCGGGCCGCCTTATCAGGGGGGCGGGAGAGAGACCGCATGGACACCCTCTCGCAAGCCTAAAATTACCTAGAACGTCTTGTACGAGCGGCGAAAAGAGACTGGTGGCGGACCAAGAGATGAGGTTACCCTCGTGGCTGGACGAAGGGCCCATTTGGGCAGGGAGATCGACAAGGAGAGCCGCCTTGCTCGTCAGAGCTGCCAGGGCTGCCAGGGCATGACCGGATGGGAATCTTGAAATAGACGAGACTATTCGGGAATTCGGCTTGTCCTTTTGAGATCAAATCTCGACAACAAGATGCGACTGGGGCCCCCTATTTGTCGATCAAAGGAGCCCCTGGGCCAAGAGACCCGCGGTGAGAGTGCACGGTCATAGTCAGGCACTGAGGACGTTGTATTGAGGATCACGTGAAGTGGTTGCATCTGCGTGGAAGATCCGGGGGACATCGGCAGTATGGTGGATGTTGGTTTGCGCAACTCCGTCTGGGGTCGTAGATCTACAGTTGATGTTTCGGTGTGACTAAACCCACGTGTGGTCCATTGTGATAGTGATCAGCTCGGCGCACTTATGCTGGTTATGGACACCTAGCATTCGACGTCCTTGGATTGTTAATACGACGTTGCGTCTGCGGTGGCCAGGCACAAGCGCAGCTGTGCAGTACCGTACTAGGTAGTGCATGGTTACTGCATAGGAAGTTTCACGCAAGCGCAACGTGTCGGTATAAGGTTTCGAGCGTCGGCGCGAATGGCGCTCCGCCTCGTCTCTGACCGCAACACATACATAATCACACATTGGACGCCATGTGCCTTCCGGAGCAGAGAGAGGCGGTCTGCAGTTTGCTTCAGACCGCTTTTGCTCCCACTCCATGGCACGCAGTGTGGCGGTGATGATGCTGACGACTGTGATGCCAATGACGGGAAGTGGGCTCGGTGTCGACGATACGACAAGACCTCGGGATGCTCGGCACTGCCGTAACCGTTCCCGGTCAGGGTCTCTCTAGCGAGCCCCATGTGTACGCGCGCGCGTCCCGGATGACGAGGAGCAGAATGCAACCACAGTATATAAAACTAGCCCCAATTCCATGCCATGTGTCACGCCTTGCTCTGCCTCAAGTCATCTGACAATAGCCAGGATATGACCGCCAAGCACGGTCCGTTCAATCCATCATGTGACCGCGGCGGGGACGACGTTGAGGGATCTGGCTTGTCCAAATACTTCCTCACCCAACGCCCCTTTACGCAACAGCACTCGAAGGAGATGTCCCGACCGTGCCGAGCTAAGTGCCACCGACGAGCGGCGACATGGACAGGCCTTGCTCTGGGCGTGTGATGCCGGCGCTCCGCGGTCGATCAATCCAGGAAGATGAGTGGTATCAAGCGAAACTCTATTTCGGTTGACACCTAGGCGGATTTGGAACGAAAGGAGGTGTGAGTGTGGGAAGGTAGGGGGCAGGCTCCAATGAACGAGAGCGAGAGCGCGTCTCATCGAAGAAGGAGGTTATCAACCCCCTCCGCATTGACGAGGGGAACTGTGTTGCGACAGAGCTTGATTGTGAGGATCATTAGTTGTTGGTGTCGACTGCGCCCGCTATCCTGTGGAGAATGACGAAGCGTTTTTTTCCTTTTTTTTTTCCTTTTTTTTTTTTTTTTGGTTGACGAGCGAGCATCCTAAGGAGATTTCGGGGTTGGACTATTATTGGGTCCATGTGGACCCTGGACATCACGAAGAGAACGGGTCCGAGGAGTCGAGTTTCATCCCCCGCGTCCCCGCCATCTTTTCCGCTCCTCGCCGAGCCCCATTGATGCCCGACGTGAAGAAAGAGCTCCACGGACAATGACATGCAGAATGTCAAATCAGGGACGAGGGCCGCCACTGGTACCACAGTAAAGGGAAGATCACCACTGTAATACCTGGAATGAGAACCCTGATGGCCACGAGCAGGTATTACCGTACTTTGTAGTATAGTTGGAGGATCAGGGGAGGGCCTGCCAAGAGGAATGCCAAGAGGCAGCAAATTCCAAAACCTCTGTGCATGTCTCGAGCCGGCAACGTGCTTGAGGGCCTGCCAAGGAAGCGAGACGTGTTTTAGTCCGAACATCCGGCTTCAGAGGAGGGTGGCGAGACGTTTCTCCCCCAGCTGCGTGGTGCTGGACGGATTTAGTGTTCACGATAGCTTCACTCCTGATGTCGCTAGTCATGTCGTTGAGCCAATTCAACTGCCGCCGGTTGGAGGGACGTCCGAGCCGTTGAGCTCGTTGTTATGGGCTCCGCACTGCTTAGATCTCCCGAGCTGGAACTCTGTTCTAGTGCGACGTGGTCCTGGTCAACGACGGTGGAAGGCTGGGGTGACGATGTCAGGCCGATGATTCCGATCTCGCCTAGCGCGATGAAGAAGTCAGGTAACTTATCTTGCCAATTCCATGCCATGAGGAATGAAATTTGATATTGGATAACGGCATATCAGCCACATGTCAGACTCGATAGAAGCATACCACAGCAGAGATCCACCAGCCAACCACTGCTGTTCAAGGTGAAACGGATCAACAGCACCGTCTGGCTCCGCTGAGGTCCGAAGCTGTTGCTTCGTCATCCGTCGGCTCTCGCGACACGGGCCAGCCGCAGGCGGCGGTCTGCTGCTTTGGTCGAGTATTTGGCCAGTTTCCACGCCATCAGAATCGGATCTCACACCTAGAAATTTGATCTTTTCCACGAGTTCCATCCAGCCGTCGTCGAGACGTGATGAGTTACCGTAGTAGCCTGCCTGAGGATTCGGCCTGGCTTGCCTTTGCGGTATTAGATTGCAAACTGTGGAGACATACGAAGATGATAGCTGATCTATCACAAACTTGGAGAAAATGCAGTGAAGTGAAGTTCACCACGAGTTTTCAAGCGTGCTTCTGACGGTCAAGCAACGTTGATCGACCACCCGCGAAGTTTCTTCATCAGTGCGGACCCGGGAAAACGCGGGGCAGAGGGTCTGGAATGGGTCGGAAGCGTTTCGTGAATCGTGATTGCTTTTCCGCAAGCCATGACACGACTAGCATTGGCTCTACTAGTATCGGGAGGACGCGAAAAACTATTTTTGTTGACCGGATTTGACGAACCCAAGACTCGATCGCCAGGAGAGACTGGAGAGGCTGGAGAGACTGGACCGTCTCCAGCTCGGTGAGGCCGGAGGATCCATGCATGCTCCGGACCGGTGAGACTTCACGCGAGTCTCGAATCTCGATAACCTTTCTGCCCTTAGACCGTGGTCCACGAAGTGCCACCAGCTCGAGTCAAGAAGCTTTCAGGATAGAAAATTTCGTTGTCCCGAACCCGATTGCCAGCGTTGAACATAAGTCGGATCGCCGCATGGGCCTGATGGCTATTGCTGCCACTGACTGTTTCGGGGGCGGGGGGGCGAACGAAGATTCCACAGGCTCCCGGCCGAAAGAGCGCTGACTGTAGCCGCCGGTTGACCTTGGTGCGTGGAAGTTCCTCAAGCTTCGAGAAGAAAATTTGAATCTTCGGAACTGTGGAGAAGGCAAGGCGTCCTTGCAGCATCAAATTCATGTTCCTGCCGGCGCCACCGAGGGTAATTAATGAGAGGCTGCACCGTATTCTGACCGTTCAGGCCGTTCCGGTGTAGTTGTCATGCATCCCTTCCGCCTCTTTGGTTGGAGAGTCGACATCGCCTCAGAAAGTGCGTTTGTCTTGGTGATTCCCGTGGCCGCATAACTGGCCGCGGCGCGGCCCTGCTAACGAACTTTGTTGCCTCAATGTTCGACCGCCTTGTTTTCTGTTCCAGTTGCGTCGCTGTCACCCACACCTTCTCTCAGAAGACTGAACCATGGCGGCCCGTGCGCCTCATTAATTTTTCTTCTTCTTCCGGTGGTGGCCCGAGGGTCGTCCGTGTCTCGTAACTATTTTGGATCTGGTGACTTAACCAAGGAGGGGGGGGGGGAATGTGTCCGTCTGCCATTTAGTAGTGATGGCGAACGCGCCCCCCCCCTTGTGTTCAGCCCACTTCCAAAGAAAACTTCATGCCCTCGTCCGGTGAGCCCGGGTGCGCGAAGAAGGTGAGGGATGATCGAGCTCACAGCGTGGCTCGCTCCATGGCAGACATTGAGGTGCATAAAAAGCTTGATCGCGGCCAGGAGTGCCAGGACAGGGTATTATGATCGCGTCCACCTCGCTGTGCCACACTGAGAACGGCATTCGCAGTGGAGCGCCCCATCGGCGCTACAACGGCACAACGACAGGATCCTTGCGCATGTACAAAAAGTTCGAGTCTTGTCACTGCTTGGTGAAGCGACGGTAAAAGAAAGAAGCATCGCGTTGTTACGGTGTCCCGAGAGGCCGGTAAATGGCGGTCAGGGCGTTGTGCTTGACGAGCATGAGTTGGCAGTCACCTGACGGGCCCGGATCAAGAAGACGCCTGGAACTTTTGACACCAACAAGAGCAGACAGCCTCCAGGCGAGATGAGGCATCGCACTCGTTTAGAAGATCGAGCTCAAGATGGTGACCAACGCACTGTCGCTTCGGCCTGGCGCCACGAACTGGCACCACGGCGATTCTGCCAGATTCTCATCGTCTGTGCGCAGTGATCCGTGTGCTGACGAGGCGCAAATGAGTGAGGTCATGAACGAGGCGCAACGGTTTCAGTGAGACGGAGAAGGGCATCTGGCGGTCTAGAACAGAGGTGTCCGCCATCCAGCGCTCGCCACAAAGCTCCCATGTGTGGGAGTGGAGCGGTGGGCAGCATGTTTTGACAGATTGTTATCAATCTGATCAGAAAGCAGCCCGCATTGCAGCAGAAGCGCAGCGGCCCGCGCCCTGTCAAACCTAGCCGAGGCTTTGCTTGTGCAGCACAGTTGGACAGGGAGCTGTGATAAGGAAGTATCGTTGCCGGGTGTTTTGGCTGGGACAAACTTAGGCAACTGCAGACACTGAATCGCCAGCATACAATACTTCGAGCAAGGGAACTCCGTATCCGCGGCTCGGCCGAGTGAGAGGTGAGGCTGTCACCTTGGTACCTGTACAAGCGGGGAGCTCAGCCTGAGCGGTGGAGGGACCTGCGTACTACATAGCAGTAGGTAGCATAGCTTCGCAGGATAGGCATGTCGCCGTATTATATTCGACAGCCAGTCAGCCCAGTCGGTCTGGAAAACTTTCGTTGGGTCATTGACAGGATGGGTGTGACCCTCTTTCGACACTCGTGTGGTCAATCAGGCCAACATCATGCCCCTGGTCGAGACGACAGCAGGGCATCAGTATTTCCGTAGGACGCACGCGGCAGGTCGAGCCCGGGCTGAGCAGGGGGGACATGTCTGGATAGACGGCTTGCCCTGCTTTGCAGATCTGGGAAAGAGGCCCAGGGGGTCGATGACAGCATGATTTGGGCGGCCTCAAGAGGCAAATGCTCGAGTGCTCGACGTGTTGTTGTTGTCGTTGTTGCTAATCGTCGTCGTCTCCGTCGTGATCACCAGCACCCCTGCAGGTGCTACCAGGTAAGCAACCCCATCTGCGTGTCTGGTGCTGCCAGCGGTGGGTCATGCAGTGCTACCGGGCGGAGGGCACTTCAGATAAGCCTCTGATGCGGCTGGATCTGGATCCGTGAAACGAAAGGAGGCAAGGAAGGGAAAAAAGTGACCGTCTGGAATCCTCAAGCGCTCTGTGAGGGGTGACAGCAACATTGCCTGGCTTCTCGGCCGGCCGCACATGTGTCAAACTGGATGATGACCTGTCCTGGTCAACAGGGTCAACAGGGTCAACAGGGTCAACAGGGTCAACAGGTGGCCGGTGGAGCCCTGTCATCATCTGCACCAAGAGAGCACGTGGCGCGGGATTGAGTTTAGGAAAGCGTGGTCATCTCTCATCTACACTAAGATTTGGTGTCCCATGTTGGTGTCCCATGTTGGTGTCCCATGTTGGTGTCCCACGTTGGTGTCCCACGTTGGTGTCCCATGTTGGTTGTGGGATCTCGGGACGTGCTCCTGGACTGTGTGCAGACTGGAGGTCGAAAGCTCTGTCCTGGTTAATGGAATGCGATGCACATAAGGGGGCGGGACGTGGTCCTAAGTGCGTGCTGCAGTAGCCTTCTTCCTTATCATGCAGTGTCAGTTGCATTGCATTCTGCACCCGCACCAAGACCCGCAGATCGGTTGACAGCGTCGCAATGGCATTCCCTTTTCACCGCCCTATCTTTTTGCTTCTTGACGGTTGACCCCGCAATGTTTATTGCAGTACGGAGCATGTCGTCGAGAAGTGAGGCCGCTCGCTTCGAGGCGTCTGCATAGCACCTACTACTAGAGTAACACTAGGAATAGGAATAGGAATGGCAATAGTAATAGTGATAGTAATAGTGATAGTGATAGTAATCGTAATACAAAGTAGGTACAGCAGGTACGTGGTACACCTCCTGTAGGTACCCAGGACATAGTTCATACCTATAGTTGGCCCGTACCAACCAGGACAAAGTTTCTTCATCGTCTGGAGATGTGCTATTATTACTTGTTTCATTTCGTTCTAGGCTCGATGGAGGAGACGTCTGGCAATGCCATCCATGCGGCTCGCGCAGTGGTGCACTGCACTGGTGCACTGGCACGCTGGTAGGCTGGTAGGCTGGTAGGCTGGTGGTACGCTGGTTGGCTGGTGGTACGCTGGTACGCCGGTACGCTGGTACGCTGGTACGCTGGTACGCTGGTACATAGTACTATCGAGTGGCCGTCGTTTCACGGGGCACGGTACCTAGGTACCCAGCCAAGTACCAAAGTGCCTCGTTTCGCAGACAGGCATGACCATCGTCGTCATTGGGTGGCCTCCGTCGACCTTCACCGTTTTGGCTGTTCTGGGTTGATCCCTGTGCTTCCTTACCCGTTCCTGCCGTTCGTGCAGCGTTTTGGGGTGGCTAGCACCTCGAGGTGGGGAACTCGAGAAATGATTGGGGCACCGCCCGCAAGCTTTTTTCCTTGTCTGCTCCAGGTCGCAGGCCGGTGCATCTCAATGCTCCTCTGTTCAACTCCAATGCCATTCTCCGAATCGAATCTGGTCATCCGCCTTGCATCGACACCGACTCCGATTGCCTACCGCGACAATGTGCACTCTTCATTAGCCTTTTTTTCTTGGGCATTGCTTCCCTTCCTCTCGTCCACTACTGCGCACCGCCCCAGCCCGACTCAATCTTACTCCCCATCTCGGCTGTGCGCTTCCGGTGTCTTGTCCTCTTCTGCAGGCCCAAACCTGATCTGTTACGCAGTATCAGATCAGCAACTACGGGGAGACAGTACCTTTATCGCCACCCGTGTCAGTGTGGCTTCTGTTTTTCTTGTCCTGGTTGTCGCTGCCCAACCATCGGTCTCCTCGTGCGTGTCTTGTGGTGGCCTCCTCCAGGGGCAACGGCGCTGGCTTGATCAAGCCACCGCTACCACGCAAAGTTACGCTGCCACTTTCTCACCTTGCACTATCTCGTTGTGTCCTGTCCTGTCCTGTCCTGTCCTGCCCTGCACTGACTTGGGTGCTACCGCGTCCCTTGTCGGGCTTGTCAGGTTCAGAGAGTCTCGAGGAACAGGCTCAAACTTAGCTCTTGCTAAGCCAACCCTAACCTCGTCTGTGCCTGTCCGCTCACAGCAGCGTGACGCACCAGCTGCCGAGCGCGAGAGGGCCGCGTCCACGTTGACTCAAACTTCGAGGGCGTCGACTTCAGTCTTCTCCTCCCTGGCCTGGGCTTGTCTGGACCTTGTCTGGACCTTGTCTGGACCTTGTCCTTGCCGCCTGATCTTCTGACCTGGCCTGGCTGTCATCAACCTGCGCCGTTTCTATCCAGCCTTTCTGCCGTATTACACCCATCTTTCGGCACCTGGCAACCTCTCCAGAAACTTGTGCCTGGTAGAGGCCACTAGGACTGGAAGCTCCACGTTTTCAACCCAACCTGGACTGGATTCGGATCGATCGCCCTTGCGCCCTGATCACCCCAAGGCCCAAGGCCGCGCACACTCCCTCGTCTTCCGATATTCCCAGCAGTTTCAAGCCCAGATCCAGACCTCTCGGCTCCTTCACGGTCTAGTGATATTGGTCGACGGTACCTCACCTATTGGACCCCCCCCCCCTCCAAGGAATACGTACCTACGTACCTACTACCCAACAGGACGTTACCTTTCTCGAACCTCACCCCTGTCCCGTCTGATCCTGGCTACCTGGTCTCTCAAGCTCAGGTCCCAGTCCCAGTCCCGGTCCCGGCTCTCAGGTCTCAGGTTTCTGAGGTCCAGAATTCCTTGTCGTCAATCCTCGAGGCTTTCCTGAGTTCCCTCTCTGCCCTCGCTTGTCCTTCTGCTGCGAGCGAGGATCTCTAGTCGGCCGTATCGCCAGAGTCACAGGCCACAGGCCACAGGCCACAGGCGGCTCCCAGGACTACCTGATCTGCCACAACCAACTCCATGGACTCCGCCGTTGCGCTTGCTGCCCGACCGTTCGCCGTTGTTTGCCTGTGCTGATCTGGCACTGGCACTGGCTCTGTGCTTCAACCCCAGACGCACTGCCCAACTCTTTCTCGAATTTTTTTTCTCTTTCCGGGGTCCGGGTATTCATGTACCTGCCTCACATATACTTTACCTCCTAGAAGCATGGACCAAGGACATGAAGACAAGCGGCCTCGCCTCTCGACTGGGTGGCCAGCGGGGCCATCACATCATGGTCATGGTGTCTCGCTTCCCCATCCTGGACAACCCTTAACTACTCCCACTCACCATACCCAACCTCTTCCTCCTCCCACCTCTTCTCAGTACTCGCCCTCACCGCACCTCGCCCATCCTCCCCATCCTTTCCCTCGGCCACAAGAATATTCACAACCTCACCAACAGCCGCCGCCGCCGCCGCAGCACTTTGATGATCGTCGTCAACATGAGCCAGAGAGGTTCCCTTCCTCCCAAGATCACCGTCACCACCCTCCTCCCTCTCCGGCGCACCAATCCTACTCAACATCTGGCTACCAGCCTCCTGGCCGAGACTCAATGGTGAAGCGGGAGTCCGACGAGATCAAGCTACCTCAGATTGTGAGGCCTAATTCGACCGGCAACGGTCCCGAGCAGTCTCCTCTGCCACCACCACCCGCGCATGGCCACCCTCCCCCGTCCCATATGGAGGAGCGGAGGCACATGAGTTACGACAACGGCCCGGCGCCGCAGATGTACCGGCACCCAACATATCCTCCTCCTCCGCAGACTCCGTTATCTCATCCCGGCCCTCCTCCGACCCCGTATGAGCAGACGCAGATGTATGCTCCGCCCCCGATGGGACCGGATGGTACCTATCCCATCGCCTATCCCAGCGCGGGCGGGAAACGGAAATCTCAGAGAGCATCACAGGTACGTCTGTCACAGTGCGCGTCTCTATACTTGCAGTATTCCCGCTAAGTCGGTCTCCCAGGCCTGCGATAGTTGTCGGCAACTCAAGGCGAAATGTGACGAGAACAAGCCTTGTAAGAATTGTCAGGAGAAGGGCATTACCTGCAACTACCGGGATCCAGCGCCTAAACAGTGAGTACCCACAACAACCTCGGAACCATGGTAATTTCCATCTGACAGGACTATGCAACAGGCAAGACAAGGCCACGCAAGACATACTGGATGCTGTGCAGAAGATGCTCCAGAGTGAGAGACGAGAAATCCTCTCCGAGATAGTGGGGCTGAAGTCTGAACTTCGAGAGCTCAGGAGTGAAAAACGAGTTGGTTCCGCACACAGCTTACAGGGCCCAGGGTCACACGATTTCGTCAGAGACATGCCCCGCGCAGCATCTCCGGCGCAGATGGCAGATGCCGACGAGACCGCTTCATCTTCTCCCGGCGCTGCGCCACTGAACGGCATCCCAGATCCTGAAGCGGCGGCGAAGAGGATGCGCCTGCTGGAGACCGAAGAAGAGACCGAAGAGCCCCCGGGCGAACCGATTCGACCGCAGGAAGCACCATTTCCTCACGATCACACGACCCCAGCAGGTCGCCTACTGAGGTGGCCCTCCATTCGGGATCTCGTGAGGCCTCTGTTGCACGCTGAAGGGGTTCAGTGGATCGATAACTACCCGCAACGCTTCGAGGAAAGCCGTGGTCAACTGCCTCTCTTTGGACGCGGCGAAGCTTCAGTCACGCGGCCAGCGGAACGCGACCCAATGTACGAATACGTGGATATCGCGGATGACTCTTCACAAGCTGGGGACCACCAGTCCCCCTCCGCCGGTACTGACTGGGGCCCCATCGGGGGCATGTCTCCACCTGGAGGTGGCTTGCCAGCGGACATGCGAACTCACGTGGGGCGAGCTGATGGCGCGTTGGACTTTGACGATTTGAAAGTCTGGCGCTACGTGTCCAATTACAAGAACCACATACAGAATATGCACCCCTTAATCCCACCGGATGACCTCGACGCCATGGTGGTGTCGTTCCTCGAAGAAGTGGGGGCCCAAAAGTCCAAGAGCCAGGCCAGATTCGCCAGTCAACCGGACGGATCGTACCTCGACAACGACAGAAAGCGGAAGCGATCTCCTGTTCCGAACGGCGGAGAGGCGGGTCCGCCCTCGAAGAAGCAAAAACCTCAGCGTTCCATCAAGCACGCCTTGGTGCTCTTGGTCTTGGCGCTAGGAAAGATTTGTGGTTGGAGAGATAGGAAGCTGCCCGAAGCACCCGAGAAGGAAAAGGACCCTGTCCCGAATCACGGGTCGCCGGTTGTCCGAAATGGTCATGTCACGTCGCCAACCCACGGCTCGCCTCCATCCAGCGCAATTTCTCAGTCTCCGGGGCAGGCCGGACTACCATCGCCAAAGGATATCGATCGATCGGCTGCCAGTAGACGATCATCTATGCAGGCCTCTGGCATGCAGGGCCCAACCAGTGCAGCATCACCTGCACCGCCGAAGAAGAATTATGAAGTGATACCGGGCCTGGAATACTTTGCCTACGCAACTGACATACTGGGTAATCAGTTTGGAGGCTACAAGCTCAACCATGTTCAGGCTCACATCCTGGCCTCCCTGTACTACGGGCAACTGGGTCGTGTCATCCCGAGCTTCCGGCATATCAGATTCGCCTGCCAGGTCATTGTTGATAAGCTCCAACCGTAAGAGCCCCTCTCAAGTGGTATTCTGTCAGCGTGCTAATGATACTAGGGCAATGGAACGGTTGAATCGCTATCTGCACCCTGGCGCTGGGGCATTGAGGAGTCATCGAGACAACAAATACCTGGTTGCCTTCTGGTCTTGCTGCCAACTGGAAAGGTGAGTGCCAAGTATGATCCTATAATGGGGTCAAATTGCTGACAAACCCTAGCGACATTCTCGCCGAGCTGAACCTGCTTCCATCCGGCATACTTCAGTATGAAGGGTTGCTACCCTACCCTAATATGACATTGCTTCACGAAGATCTGGGCTTCCCCGAAGAGGTGATGAACAGCTACGGAGCCCAGCTTTACCTGCGCAAACGCCTTAATGAGATTTCTGGTCAGCTGTACAACCCGAAACTCAAGCTGGACCTCGAGGCCCGGTTGTCCGTCACGGCTGGCATCGAAGCGATCCTTGAAAACCAGTTTTTGTGGGCGCGCAATTACGCATTCGATACAAACGCCCCGCCAGCGGAGGACATTTTGAGCGCTCGGCTCCGCGCGAAATTCTGGGGCGCCAACGTTATCACCTACCGCCCATACGTCGAAAACATCATGGGTTGGTCACATGCGCGCAAGCATCCGGACGAGTACCATGACAAAGCTTTCTCGTCTCTGTCCGTCCCCAGTGATGCTACAACACCCAGTGATATCCCTACAATCGTCATCATGAATGCCGAGAAGGGGGTCAAAGCAGTCATGAACAGTACGGAAGCGTTCCACGGCTTGAAGGATAAACGGTTCATTATTACCAATGTCTTTGGCACGGCACATGCGTATGGAACTCCTATTCTTATGTATCAGAGTCTGGTGCTAACAAGACCATACAGACAATGGGGCAACCTCATCACTCTGGCTGCCGCCTACCAGGACCAGGTTCTGGGGCACTTTATTGAGGAGAGTCGCTTGCGACACTTGTTCAGGAAGACCATCGAGTTCTTCGAGATTGTGGCCCAAGATTCGAGCAGCTTGGCTATCGATCTGAGAATTCTGAAGGGACTGCTGGGAAGTCTACCGCGGCAAGACCAACGCCAACTCGGAAGCCACCCCTACAACAACTTCATGCCACCAATGGCGCCGCCACCGAATGGTCAGCCTTTTTTGTCCAATGGACCAACACCTCACTCTGCATCGGGGCCGAGCCCATACAACAGCACGAATACACCGAGCGATACACCAATGGACGCCTCTTGATACGGCGACGAGTGCGAGAATCTTTTCGATTTGAAATCGCCGCTCAATCAAAGCAAATTTTTTTTCTTGGAAAGATTCGAAAGGTTAATATCAGTTCAAGCGGCACACCGCCACTTTTTTTTGCTGCGAGGCGACGTCACCAATGTCACGGTGGAGGCTAGCGCAAGTTGGCCAATGGGCATCGCAATCATGCATAGGCAAGACACGCCGGAGGTCGCGTCAATCAGAGGCTGAGTCGCTATTGACGGGACGATTGGTCCGCATGGAAGGGCTTAGTATATATATACGAGGAGTATATGGGAGAAAGGCATTTGAGATCGGCGACAAACGAATACCGAGAGCCCACCAAAAAAACAAACAAGGAAAAGACGGGCAGCCTCAAGGAGCCATAGCACGAAATGGCAGAGTAGACATCCGATAATGGATCTGGGTTCGCGCCCAGGGAGGGGGCAACTATCAATCGGCTTTGCATCTCGCATCACTAATATCACGGCGGGGGAGACAGGAAGGAAGGGAAAAGAGTAGGAAGGAATGGGACATGCACAACGAACAAAACTATACCCCATCCATTATTTCACACGATCATGGCCCACTAGCATCGGCAATTTGGGGACGGTTCTTGGGCTGGAGGGAGGAGGAGGATATAGGAGGATGGGTGGCTGGTTAGGTCGGTTGCATAGCGTGGCGGGTAGCAGCATGTTTGTTTCTTCATCAAACATCATTGTCTGTCTCATCTGGTCGGGGTTTTTTTTCTTTCGTTCATCTCTTTTCGTCTCTTCCATCGTCATTCATCGGGCGGGATCGGAGGAGATACCACTTATGTCTCTGGACATATCTGTCATTTGGGTCTGCTTTGCTACTTTTTCTCTTTTTATATCTACTGCAGAGTCTCATCGGCCCGCTGCTGTTGTCTTGGATAAGAGGGTGCGAGTGTGTATAAGCGTGTGAGTGTGTGCGTGTGCGTGTGCGTGTGCGTGCGTGTACGGTAGGGCAGGTCAAGATAGCACAAGCTACTGGGGAAGCAACGAAGATTCCAGCACTGGTCAGGCGGAACGATAGCTTGCTAGGGGAGGAAGGAATGTGTAATGCCGTATTACAGGATATATCACCAGGGTTCTCAAACTCGTTGATCCGCGTGCCCCAGTGAGTCTTGCGTAGCTAGCTGTTTGCCCTAAACGTTGGCGCGTCTATGATGAAGTCACTATGGACCTTCCTAGTCCTGGCCTAAGTTAACTCCCGCCTCTGATGCTTTCTTGCCATGCCATGCCCTAACTCCCGATGCTGAATGTAATTGAATTGGATAAAACAAACCCCCTCCCATCATCCGTCGGACGCTTCTGCGTAAATGAAGACGACCGCCCCCTCAGCCGCTCTGCCGGTAGCCTTTCTGCATCACAGCAACACGATAATGAGACACAGCCACCCGTCCGGGTACGCGGCCTCGCGCATCAGCTCCTCCAGCGGCGCCGAGAAAGGGACTGGCGACCCATGCAGCACGACGTTGGCGAGAACCGGGTCCCGGCTGCTCGGGAACAGCGAGGGGAGGAGGCTCCGCAGGGCGTGGCCCAGGGTCTGTGGGGTTCCTTATGTGTGTGTGACAGGCATAAGCGAGGGCCCAGGATGATGCATGATGACAGAGGTGATCGCTTATCGGAGTCGGTGACCAAAGTTATCATACCTCTTGCGTGCTAGGTATGACGAGTATATTGGGGAGGGGGGGGTGAGGAAGAAAAAAATCAAGAAAACTTACGGTTTGGCAACCTCGGGGCCACAAGTGACTGCATCACCTTGAAATCGCCCGGCGTGGCTTTGTCGTCGCCGTTGGCCCCTGGCGGGGATGAGGGGATATAGATGCGGATGGGGACGTGTTTGAGCGGTGTTGGAGGGTTGAGCAGCTGGGCATTGATTTTGGCGAAGGAGGCGTAGTCGTCTATTCGGATCCAACGTCAGCCAATGCCTCGGACGAATCTTTCTAGTCCTGTCACGCCATATCAAGATGTCGTGCAACAACATTGCTGTCATCACGGGAGAAGTCAGGGTGTGGGGAGGATGGGGATGCCAGAAATGAAAGGAGGTTGAGGGCCACCATTTTGGCGACAGCGGTGTTGACGTGCATGAGTCAATCTGACGAAGCCGGTTCGAAACAATGATGGGAGTGGGTAAGGGGACGGCGCACAGAGGCGGCGATATTGCTATTTTGGCCATGACAGGACGTCTGAGCGCCGGAGGTGGTGGAGGGAAATTGACAAGGGCGCACGCCGGATTGTGGATACTCATGGGAAGATGACAGGCAGGGCATTTTCATTAGGTGCATTAAATTCGACCACTTACTGTTCTGGACAGAATTCCAGAGCGTGGTGGTGTTCTCCTTGGAGAGGCTCATGATCTGCTTGGCATTGCCGTTTCGGACGAAGTCGGCCTGGTATTTTCGGAAGATGTCCAAGGTCAGTAACGCGGTCGCCCGGTTGCTCGCAGAAAAGGGCCCGTCCTCGGTTACAAAATACAAAGACGAGATGGCTGTTCCTTCTCGGGATTCATCGCCGGTCTGAACTCACCTCCTTGACGCAGTTGAGGTACGTATCCCCTATGTCCCACTCGTCGCCATCCCCCACCTCCAGCCGCCAGGGCAGTTGCGGCTGGTACAGGTCCACCAGCAGCCCGACGGACAGATTCCGGAGCTGAACTTCCTCGTGATGAAAACTGCTACAGAGAACGCCGAAGAACGATGAGAGCCTCGGCAGGAGCTGTGCGAGGTAACTGAAGCGCGGCACGGCGACGATGAAGGGGCTGTTGGGGTTGTTCTTGTGGGTTATAAAGAGGGGCACCCTGAGGTTCCAGAGCGTCTGGGGGATAGTGGTATTGGTGGTGTCATAGTGGAATTCGGAGGCGGGTGATAATAGAGATGATGATGAAGCCATTCTGCCTGGCTGCCCCAAGCAAGCCTCGGTGGGTAGGATGCGGATGGAAGCGAAGCGAAGCGGAACGTGCTCTGGGGCGGAGATGAGATGTGGAGGAATGGCTGTACCGGGCTTGCCGCTTTCAGGATCGTGTAGAGGAACACAGCTGTGTATCAAGACTGATGCGGCTTTTCCCGAGCACCAGACGAAGCTCACAGGGCTTCACAAGCTGCCGAAGCCAGGCTCATCCGATCGTGATGGCTCGCTTCAAGTCTCGACGTCCGGCTCCGAAGAGCAAGTCCATCGGTCGCGTAGGACCGGTCTGTCTATCCTCCCAGAACAAAGGGTTCAAGCCTCAAGCTGACCTGTAGTGCTTCACAAAGACAAATGAGCCCCAGTTCTGTGCTCAAAGAAGTCAGGTTCGTTGATGCCAATGGCTGTCGTGATGACTTGCAGGCTGCGATCAGAAGGTGGAGGTTAGAATGTCGATAAGCGATAATGATGACAGCTGCGCGCTAAGCTACGCTGGGCCTAGCGGCAACGGCAACACCCGGGCCCCACATCTTATGTCTGGACGACATGTCCTCGGGGCTGAAAGGATTCAACAAGTGCTCACTCGCAATGGCCTTGTTACTAGTAGTGCTCTACTATCCACGACCGCCGCCATACAGCCCGATGCGTTCCGGTTTGGCGTCCCTACTACCAGTAGCCGAATACACACCGTCGCCACGCACCCGTATCCTGGAAGATTCACATGATCACACTGCCCTCTTCTCACCTGGCCATTGGGCCTCACCGCGATGCTTCCCTTCGCACTCGCATGACCTACTACATTCGTCTAGTGCTGATTGCGACGTTGTTGTACCGTATTTCACGTTCGTCTGCCCAAAGGGTCCCCGGAGAATCTTCGGACTTGGCGTTCGCGATATTCTAGAATAAGCACCTTAATGACTCGGTGCGGACACAAACTCAGACCGGTTCCAAGAAGCTGGGAATTAGGTCTTACAAGTGGCGGAGGTCAGTCGCACCGCGCCGCGCCGCGCCGCGCCGCGCTCCCTCAACGTTTCTCCTCCGTTTTTGCTAGCTCTCAAACGACGACTGCCGAAAAGCCCCTCGAAAATCTGGGGGTTGCACAAACCGTGAAGCTCACGGATGTTTTTGGGAAAAAAGCGCTCAGTAGTTTGATGCATGCTGGGGAGGTACAGCATGCGCCTGCACACACACACACACACACGTACACACACACACACACACACACACACACACACACACACACACACACACACACACACACACACACACACACACACACACCCACACACACACACACACACACACACATTTCTACGCACATANNGTCTAAGCTGTCAGATGGCACGTCATGACTCGCGACAAGCTCTTCCTCGGTAATCGCCGAGGCCTACACGCACGCATATACACGCACGCATACACACACACACACACACACACACACACACACACACACACACACACACACACACACACACACACACAAGGCCCATGCTTACGAACATGTAGACACAAACCCACGGGACTAGATGATCTGTGTAACTTTCATCTATAGTCACTAGCGTGGACCTTTTGTCATGAAGAGCTAGGAAGTTTGCACAATACGTGACTGCGTGTTTGGCTGCGGGACAGATACAGTAGCGTGTGCGTTGTGACACCCGACATCCCGGAGTAGGCCCGAAAAGAGGCACGTCTTTGATTTATAATGCCATTGATTCCTACGGAGTGTTTCCTATCAAATGCCAAGGGGTCGTATGAACAAGCTCAAAGCATGTAATCGTATAACTCGGAGCCCGTACTAGCATCACGATGGCATCGTCTCTCGAAGGCTCGTGCTGGACCCGTAAACATTACCTCACACGACAATGCGTATCCATACGTGGGGAGGTTAGACCTTGCCTTCGGTCATGGAAGATAGACGAGAGATAACTCTGGAAGTGCACAGTTCCGGGTTTTGATAGATCTGTTAGGTTTATTGCCCATGGAGGCTCTGCGAACTCGTCTCCGCTGTCTTGGTTGAGATGTCGTGGAAGCACAAAACCGAGGCCTGACTAGGTGCGGCGGCGATGGGGTCGCACCTTCGGGGCCAACACCTTGTGTGGATCGCCAGGGTCAACTTCCACGATCTGAACCTGGTCTCCGTACCAGACAGCGATGGTCTTCTTGCTGCGACCTGGCTTTCTCCTGCCGGCGGAGGCGGACTTGGGAGGTCGTATGCAGAGAGTGTTTGTGACGACTTCTTCGCGGGCGAACTTTGCCGGAGGGACGTGGGAGTATCCTCCGTCTCTCTTGTCCAGGGAAGGCGGCGGATCGTTTCTGGGCTTCGGGGCCGGAGGAGACGGTGTGCTGTCTTCCTTTGGAGGGTGTGGATGTGCCTTCCTCAGGGCATCCTGGCCTTTGCTCGTCTCGCGGGGTCCTTCTTCCCCGTCTTCCACCGAAACCTGCAGCGGCCTTCCTTTGTTGGACGGTACCGGCCGCGTTGTCCCGGCGTCGTTCTCGTCAGGATTCTTCTCAAGATGGATTTGGGCAAATAATGCATTCTTTCGTCTTCGCCCCTCTGCCATGGCCTTGACTTCTCTCTTCAGCTCTGCTTCCTCCTCCTCCCTCGTCTCTCTGAACTTCTCACTACTGCCGGTGAAAAACAGCGTTTAGCCAGTCTGATGAAAGCCCATTCTGGATGAAGAGAAAACTACAATCGTATAGTATCGATAAACTTACATCAAGTCGAAGACATCTTGCCGACTTCTTCTCTTCCATCCCTCTTGCTCCGCCATGGTGAGATGCTAGAAGGGGAGTCTGTTCAGAAACCGGGAGAAGATTTCACAAGACAGACATTGCTTGATCGATAGTTGCATAACAAATACCAAAGAAAGAAAGAAAACAGAGAAAGAAAAAAAAGAGTAGTAGCGAATCCAAGATGTTGCGAATCTGGACTTCATATGGGGAGAGTTGAGGTTCAAAAACCGTGATCCCCCCGAACCACCACGCGCTCAAGGACCGAAACACGAAGCGCCACACTCTGAGAACCATCTCCCTGATTGATTGGCTCTGAAGTGATAGCAATCACGACCTGATGGCCCGCGTCAGCTTATCGTCCAGCATGCAAACAGTGCGTTACCCACATGCAGCGCGGTCCGCAGCCACCGGACGGCCCAAAGTGAGGCCTGGGAGAGTTTCACCGTCTGGAAGCTGTGGGGCGTCATTGAACCTTGGGTGTGACATCCTGTTCCTTGAGCCCCGAGGAAAGAGACCAGAAAAATTGAGAGATTGTAGCCCGGGTGTTCCAGTCTGGCTGAAGTCATTCAGTCAGTCAGTCAGTCAGTCAATCATTCCCTGAAGATGAAGGGTGAAGGCGCTAAAGTTGACACGCTAGCGGGAGACTTTTCCACTGTTGGGGGGG